>PVIC010000195.1:0-149818 GCA_004025085.1 Thryonomys swinderianus
TTTTTCCACGTGTGGGTGGCTGGGCGGAACCGTCCTCCCCTCGTCCCTCGTGAGTCATCTCTTTCCCACGCTGGCAAGGTGGGCGCTGAAGACTGGCTGAGGAGTAGACACTCTTGCCTTCGGCCCAGAGAGTCGGTAAGGGGCGGGCCACCCGTGACCACGTGGACACATTCGTCTGCTGCATATGGGTGAGAATGGGTGGGAGTAACTGGGCTGGAAAGCAGACACTACTAATGCATATGGGGTGTGGTGTGCTGATACAGGGCAGTGGAGGGAGCGAGTGACTGCGGGACCATCAGAAAAGCCTCTAAGGGGGGCTCAAGTCCTGGCTGGCTGGCTAACGAGACTACAGCCATTCTTTTCGTCTGGGGCTTAGTTGCTCTATTCTCCAGCTGAGAGGTATTCATCTTGGTCACTCTAAGCTGCTTTCAGCTCACAGTCTTTGTGATTTCCTGACACTAAATAGTTGAGTTGAGACAGAACCACTTGCCCTGAGGACTCCTTCCCTTTGATTTCCACAGGGAGGCCACATTAGCATAGTGGAAAAGATATTGACACTGCAGTTGACTTTTAAAATTCACTGTGGATGGAAGATAAAATGAAAACACACCAGATGGGATGCAAGCTCCCTACTATTTCAAAACTGAGCCATTTCCACTTCATGTTGGCACAAATGTAAATGCTATTTACAGTTTTCAAACTAACAATAATAGTAGGACGTTTCTAAATGAGGAAAGACTCTACTAAGAGTGATTCTAATACTTGTTGGATTTTACTTTGTGGACGGAAATGTTAAAAGAATGAATAGTCAGATATGCAACTAGGCGAGAGAAATTATGCAGGGAGTTGATACACTGCCCTAATTCCTTCAGTTAGTGACTTATTTCTGAAAACTGACGTCCAGGAAGTACTGTGAGCTTGGCTTATCTCACACTGATTCACTAAATAAACTTCCATGTTTTTAATTTTTGGGAGCCTCCACGTGCTGTGATTTCAGCCTCTTTGGATTATACATCTCTTTGTGATCCCTCCCCAAAGCTGGTAACTCCTTATCGGGAAACAATTTTAAAATATTTACCCAGAAACCTTAGAAATTCACATTTGATTTTAGTTTAAGTCGCAAGTTCAGAGGCTCCAGCATGGTAGAGAGGAGAATGCCCTCAAGAAAACTGCTAAGACAGGTCCTGAGCACGGAGTCCTGTACACACAGGTTTCTGTTCTCATGGACGAGTTAGGCTCACGGCCGGGGGCTCGCAGGGCCTATGCATGCTCCAGCTTTCTGTGCTCCGGAACTGCACTGTATGGTAGTCTCCCAGAGCACATGCTGGGGTCTGAAGTAATGAGTGCCCAGGGAGGAGGGCGGGGTCTTCTAAAGAGGAAATTTCCAATGGATTTGGGCTGGTGACTTTCATTAGAGAACAATAGTCTCTGTAGGTTCCAGTTAACTGACTAGTTTTTTTTTTTTTTTTTTTTGAGACAGAGTCTCACTTTGTAGTTCAGGCTGGCTCTGAGCTCACTATGGTGCCCAGGCAAGCCTCGAACTCAGCAATCCTCCTGTCTCTGCCTCCCGAGTGCTGGGATGACAGGCGTGAGCCACCATGCCCGGCTAACTGACTAGTTTTATAAATTGTTATTTGTAGTTCTAGGTCTGTGAATTTAGTTCATTTTTAGTGTTTGGTGATTATATAACATCACTAAAGTACAGAAAATGATTAGCGTGGAATATCTCCTCAATCGTTTTGGTTGTTCGCTTGTGAGATCTGATATACTTTGTTCCTTCTATCAATTGGGGAAATTACATAGTTTGGGTTTTCATTCTTTAACATGCTTTTCACAGTTATTTTTACCATGCAAGATGACTCAGACTGTGGCTTTATATCTAAAAGACAATTTCAGATTACAAGGTTTTGAAGATTCATGGAGTACTTTGGTTCTAGAGTGATTGAAAAAATAATTTTTTAAAAATCTAACTATCCTGTTGTCAATATCTCATAAAATTTCATGTCACATCCATCCTGGAGCCAACCTGTACGCGATTGCTTAACAGTCATTAGGTTCGGCTAATCCCGACCATTCGAGTTGAGATCAGCTGCTCAAACTTCCTATCTTCCCTCCCATAAAGGCCCCTCTTTCCAGCACTGTCCTTACCGTCCTGACGCCAACCCGCACAGTCCAAGATTCGCAAACTCAACTCGGCTCCAGCTCATTCTTGAATCCCATTTCCTGCATAGTGTTGTTACCAGGTCCTATCGGTTTTTCCTACAGACCCGTCTCACCTCTTCATGACCTCGGTTTTCTATTCCAAGACTTTTCAGGACTTTGCCAAAGCATCCAAATAAAGTCCTCAGTCTACTTTTGTCTTGATCGTGGGAGAAATCCCATAACTTTGTCAACTTATGTTCTTTTTCCAATTTTCTGAAGATTGGGGTGGAAGAGTTTGATATAACCCAAATTACACTAAAATCATCCATTGCTTCCCTCTCTTCCCCCTCACATTCCTTCCCACATTGGCTTTTTACTTGTGGCCTCTTTTGAATTTTAAGGCTTGACTTCCTTTTAAAAGCACATTAGTGCTGGGTGTGGCGGCTCACGCCTGTCATCCCAGCACTCGGGAGGCAGAGACAGGAGGATTGCTGAGTTCAATATTTGCCTGGACTACATAGTGAGCTCAGAGCCAGCCTGAACTACAAAGTGAGACCCTGTCTCAAAAAAAAAAAAAAAAAAAAGCACATTAGTAATTTCCCCTGGTTTTAAATATTCTTTTCTGGTTGTTATTTTGAACTGTGCTGGGTGTTGAAACTGAAGGGAGGAAGATTATTCCTCGTTCAGTCTGTTACCTTCGCATAACGAAGCAGTCACTGCTTTGTACCATTGTTCTTCTTTTTCTTAATTTTAATTCTATATTTATTGAGACATTATAAGATTAATACAAGTTACCTTTGGCTGTTTCAATTACAAGAGGTGCTCAAAGTGGTAGCCACGAGCTTCCCTATATTTATTAATACAACGAACTGCTGCTTGGGTCATCTTGCTCACGGAGATCACTGCATGTGCGTTTTCTTGCCCCTTCCTCGAATTTATTGGGAGATTCTAGGCATGAGTTATGGCCACACTCCCCAGGGACGGTCTGGCCTGCTCTTCTGCTCCCGCTCTTGCCATCCTCTTCAGGTCTCATCAGCTCAACTCCTGGATCCGGGTTCTTGCCAGCGCCAGCTAAAAGCCGTCCGTTCCAAAGCTGGGCGAGTCCCGAAGGCCTGGCCTTTCCTCCAAGAAAGCTGACTTCACTTTCTCCTGAGCTTGTCACAAATGCTTCCGCCCACCTTGCCCCGCCCAGACTTCTCAAGGACCCTCTTGACGCTCTCAGAGCACAGTCCCTTCTTCTAGACCTCGCCTGAGTATTTCAGCTCTCAGGACCATAGAAGAGGAGGCTCCGGCATAACTTCCTCCACTTAAAAAGTGTTTGTCATGGGCCGGAGGGTTAGCTCAGTGGCTCTGGCGCCTGCCTCGCAAGCGCAAGGTCCTGAGTTCGATCCCCGGTAACCACATAGAATGCTGGGCATGGAGACACACCCACCAACAATCAACACCGCATACCACAATGCCTGACATGGTGGCTCACACCTGTCATCCCAGCACTCGGGAGGCAGAGACAGGAGGATTGCTGAGTTCGCGGCGGCTTGCCTGGGCACCATAGTGAGCTCAGGGCCAGCCTGAACTACAAAGCGAGACCCTGTCTCAAAAAGCAAAAAAAAAAAAAAAAAAAAAAAAGTGTTTGTCATTATTTTGTAGTTCCTATTTTGTGTAAAGAATGAGGATAGAAACTTTTATATTTGTTAACAACAACTAATTAAAATGCCAAATGGTTCACCTACTTAAAGTGTACAGTTCGGTAGTTTTGAATGTATTCACAGGGTTGTGTAGCAATTGGCACTAATTCCAGAATATTTTCGTCATCCTAAAATTCTGTGCCCAGGAGTGGTCATTCCCTGTACCCTTCTTCCCCTACTCTGTGGCAACCACTGGTCTGTTTTCTGTCTCTGGAGGTTTGCCTGTTACACACATTTTATATGTATTATTAAAAAATATAAACATATACATATTTTATATATATTATTAAAAATGGAGTTTATTGGTACATTTTAGGTATAAGTGTAATCATAGACTATCTTTCGTGCCACAGAACTTTCAAAGTGTTCATGAAGGATCACATGGTAGTATGAATCAGTGCTTCATCGGTATTAAAATTTTGAGAAATGGCTGAACAAATTATAAACAAAGGTGTGCAAAGTGATGATTAATGTTGTGTACATTGTGAAATGATTATGATAGTCTGGCTAACTAATATCACAATCTTCCTCCCTTTTTGTGGTAAAGGAGCTTAAGATCTATTCTTAGAAAACTTCAGGTACATAATAAATTACATCTCCTGTCACCATCCTGTACCTTAGATCTCAAGAACTTATTTATCTTATAACTTAAAGGGCTTAGTCACTTTTTAAAATTTCTTCATTTTCCCAAACCCTAGTAATCACCCTTATGCTTTCTGTTTCTATGAGTTTCACTGTTCAGCTTGTGGATACAAGTGAGATTGTGCAGTATTTGTTTTTATGTGTCTGGCTTGTTTCACTTTACATAGTAATAACCTCCAGATTGATCTGTGTTGTTGCAGATGACAGAAGGCCCTTCCTTCGAGGCTGAATAATGTCACTGTATATACAGATACACCATATTTTCATCCGTCACTAGACAGGTTGTTTCCTTCTCTTGGCTGTTGGAATAATTCGGGAGTGAACATGGAAGTGCAGCTATCTCTTTGAGACAGTTCTCCTATTTTCTTCAAATACAAAGCCAGAGGTCATGCTGTTCAATCACATGGCAGTTCAATTTTTAAAGTTTTAGGAACCTTCACAATGTTTTTGTATGATTCCTGCACTAACTTGGATTCCCACCAGCAGCGTTCTTCCTGCTTCAACACTGGCCTTTGGCCTTTGTCATAATAACCACCCTGACAGCGGGAGGTGGTCTCTCCTGGTGCGCATGCGGTGCCTTGGTGATGGCTGGCGGTGGTGAGCACTTCACCACAAGCCTGTGCACTCCTCGTTTTTCTTTTTCAAAAAGTGTCCACTCATCCTTTATACCTTTAAAAAATTTAGGTTGTTATTATTTCGCTATTGATTTGTATGAGCTGATCTGATTTGACATTAAGCCCTTATTTGATATATTGTGTTCTTTCAGTAGGTTGCCTTTTGTCTTTAATGGCTTCCTTCACTGTACAGAAGCATTTCTTTGGTTAACCGATAACATTGCATTTATGACTAGCCCATTTTGTTTCTCTGTTCATTATTCAGCAGAAACTTGAGTTGTTTCCACATTTTGTGTGTCATGAGCAGGGCTGTGATGAAAACAATGTTCATTCATGAGTCCTCTGTGGACGTAGGATTTCATTTCTTTGGATACATGCTGAGGAGTATAACTGCTGGGTCACATGGTAACTTCGTGCCTCCTTTTTCCTGTTCTGACAGACTGTTTCAGAGCAGATAGACCCCTTTACACTCCCACCAGCCGGGTACGAAGGTTCTAGTTTCTCCACATCCTTGTTAACGGTATCTCTATTTGGTTACCATCTCTCGGTAGGTATATAGGGCTCCTTCACTGTGCCTTTGGGCTGCCCGTCCTTGATGGCTGATGATGTTGAACACCTCTGCCCAGGATTTTTACTGTTTGTACAGCCTATGTGGGGAGACAACTGTTCCTTCCTGTGCTCAGTGTGTCAACTGGATGATTACGTCCTTATTTATTGAATTTATTGAAGGGAAAGAGGAATGTCCCACAGCTCCCTCCATTTCGTCCTTGCAGTCCCATGGCAGGACCTCCATACTGATGTTTCTTTTGCAAATAGAGCAAGTAGCTTAGAGGTGCCCACTGCTCTGTGCCCGCCGCACTGAGAGAAGGGCCCTGAGGCTCGGTCACTGGCTTTCCGACCTTCACCTAGGATCTGGCCCCAGGCCGCGCCCACTCGTGACCCACGTCATTTCACTCACAAAGCTGAACAGTGGGGAATGCAAATGACAGTAACGCTGTGGGTGTGTTAATGGTTAAACAGTAATTTAGGAATGTGCGGACTTAGAGCTGTGAAGGAAAGCAGAGCTAGACAAGACCGGAAGCCAAAGCACAAGGTCTTGGGAGATGTTCCGTGAATAGGCAAACGGGTGGGACATAGCTGCTTCTTTGCATCACGTTGGCCGCTCCCTGCAAGGCAGCTGCGCGTGAGGCCGCTGCAGAGCCCAGGCAGGCAGCCTGACCCGGAGCCGCTGGCCCAGAGTAAGTGACTGTCTCTGTGTCGCATGGTCCCAGGGTGCCACCCGGGCCAGAGAGGGCACACGGGAGCGAGGCCTGTGTTCCGTCTGCAGGTGTAAAGCCAAGCGTCCTCGCTGGCAGCTTCTTGGCTACTGAGGCCTGTCCTCTATTCCTGTGATTTACTCAGAGGAGCTAATACTGACGTGGTTAAAAGTCCATGTCGCCTCATCCGCTTTGCTGAGCCTGCCCGGCTTCCGAGACGAACTGTCCGCTGGACAAAGGTAGAAGCCGCCGGCCTCATGCCCTGGCCCTGTGGGATCAGCCTGGGGCAGGAGCCCCAGACAACCTGTTGCTTGACCTTGAAGGCTGTGACCCACTTGAGATCATGCGGTGTGGACAGCGCCTTGTCCCACCCTCAGGAGGTGACTGGACGGGCAGTGTGGGCTGCGGCTGAGTCTCTGCTGTGCCTCTGTGGCGGCTGGTAGGGTTGAGAAGTTAGGCCTGTGGCCAAGCTCGGTTTTGTAAATAAAGTTTTACTGGCACATACTCATGATCATAGATAAGCCTTTCAAAGCCTAAAGTATTTTCTGTCTTGACTTTTATGGAAAACATTGTCCACTTCGTGGCCTGGCAGGGCAGCCGATGCATGGCAGCTGCTTATAACCCTTGTGTTGTCTTGTGGTATTTTGAAGTCATTGACCTGATGCACAGCGAGGCACAGTCTGTCAGGACCTATGCTCCCCTGGGGACACTGGGACGCCTTCTTTTTTTTTTTTTTTTTTTGAGACAGGGTCTCACTTTGTAGTTCAGGCTGGCCCTGAGCTCGCTATGTAGCCCAGGCAAGCCTTAACTCAGCAATCCTCCTGCCTCTGCCTCCCGAGTGCTGGGATGACAGGCGTGAGCCACCCCGCCTGGCACTGTGGTATGCAGTATGTGGTATTGATTGCTGGTGGGCGTGAGTCTCCACGCCCAGCATTGTATGTGGTTACCGGGGACTGAACTCAGGGCCTTGCGCTTGCGAGGCAGGCGCCGGAACCACTGAGCTAACCCTCCGGCCCTGGGACGCCGTCTTGATGCCTGGGTCTGAGGCCTGGCAGAAACCGTAGTGCCCTGTTCTCTTTAAATGCTTCAACTTTTGCCCACTTGCCTACTCCAAATGTGCCAGCCTCCCCCAGACAGCTTCTGCCCACTCAGTGAGCTCATGTTTCCATCTGCAAAAATGTCTAGGAAGGAAGGTCAGGGTTTCACCCACATCTCTTCATGCGCTCCTGGAGCTAGTCCCAGCTCTTACGTCAGCGGTGCGCCATCCGGAAAGGGGCAGGAGGCGGAGGGGTCCTCCACGTCCCCGGATCCCACTGTGCGCCGCGCTCGGTCCAGTGCGGGCGAGGAGGGCCGGAGCTCTGCTTAGGAGAGGCGGCCTCTCTGCCGGGGCAGCGCCGTGCGGGGCTCCAGGGCCGCCCTCGCGATCCCGCCACGCGCGCTGGTGGAGGAGGCGGGCATCATTCGCCGGGTCATGGAGGACCCCGTGCCCAGAGCGCGGGATCCTGGCACGCGGCGAGTGGCACGCCACTGCCTTGGTTGGTGCTCTTGCTGTAGCCACTGTTATTTTGCCGTTGTGCACGAGAGAGCAGTAGCCAAACTTGAACTTCCTGGCCCTGCATTCAGTGTCTTAGACCGTAATGTAAAGTGCGTAGAGGACAGAAAATAATAATCGAAGGAAGCTAAGAGAGAGACAAAAAGGTCTGCAGAGTATATATATATTGTCTACACAAGGGGGCTGCGTGTGCTGTTCTTATTTGTCATTGCCTGACCTCAGTGTGGATCTGAAACTGCAGGATCAAATAGTTGTTCTTGGAAAGGCAGGAAGTCTGTTTTAAATACTGGCAACAATCTCCATTAAAGATCTGTGTGGCAAAATACTTCCAAAGCTGGTGGTCCAGGTCGGGTTTGCATCTTCTTGTATCAAGGCCCTAAAACCTTCCCCAGAGAAGAACTTCCCTGGGAAACTGTACTTGTATTTGTTCACAACTAAGGATGGTTTCACCATTTCCTTTGAGTATCCAGCAAGTATTTGCCAAGCCATTCTTGTGTGCCCAGCTCGGAACTAACAGCTTAGACATTCGCCAGACAGAGTCCTCCCCTTTGAGAAATTTTCAGTCTAGGAAGAAGGGCCAACATCTCAGAAATAATTATTATGGAGAATGATGAGTGGACATAATCATTGTGTGTGCGACAGGCTATGGAGAGCACAGGAATTGGAAGGGGGTTCCAATGGGGGCCAGTTGAGCTGGGCTTTGAAGGATGAGCAGAAGTTTCCTAGATGAATCCAAGGTGCTGTGCTGTGCCTCATAATAGCCAATTATATCTGGCAATTCAAAGTTAAGTCAGTTGAAATTAAACATTCAGTTCCTTTAATGTGGAAGCGTCGGACAGCTCAGAATTCACTTATTTCCATCATTGCAGAAAGTTCTATCGGACTGTGTATATTTCAGGATAAATAAAATCATAGATATTCCAAGCATATAAAGTTAGAATACCACACGTTTCGGGGTGTGACTGGTGTGAAAATCCAGAGTCGAAGGTGTGCACAGAAGGCTAGAAGAGCAGGAGCTGTGTGTGGCGATTGAGCGCTGGCCGCAGCTCCGGTGCTGCGTGGCTCTGTGCGTCCCGCCCACCTGGCTTCCTGGCCACTGCTCGTGTCCTCTCGCTCAGTTTACTTGTGGCTCGTGGACTGGGAGGCACCACACGGCCCAGGAAAAGCAGTGTCTCCCTTTCTGGAGTGGATGACATACTCATATTCTTGTTTCAGATAATGCCTGTGAATATTACATATTTTAATTTTTTATAGTAACAAAAATTACAAAAGGAGAAGACAGATTTATTTTCATACATGCTGTTCCACATTATTGAACCATATTTGGAAAATTGTGAAAATTGTTCATATAGTACATATTGAGCTCCTGAGGATCATTAAAATTGTCTTAGTATACTTTTATTTCATTATCTCACTGTTTCATAGATGGTTTGAAAATATAGATTGAAATTTAAATTGGTACTCATGAAAAGAATCAGAGATTTATACTAACAGATTTTAAATTTAATTTTAGTTTTTGGTGGCTGATGAACGTTAACCATTTTCTATTATTCTTTTCCATTATTCTGATGTTTTAGGTTATATTCATCTCAATTAAAGGATGCAATTTAGAATTTAATTTAGAAATTCTAGGAAACTCTTTGGCAAGTGACAGTTCACACCTATTTTCTTTCAGATGATGTCTTTTTCCCTATAGCTCATTTGTATACCTGTCCATTATTCTGTCCACTCAGAAGAGAGGTGGGCGCGTCTTCCTGTCTGTTGTGCTTGGGCCACAGCAGAGGCCAAGACAGTCCCTATTTCCTGGAGCACACAGTGGCAGTGAAGCATATCAGTAATTAATGAAAATAATGAACTCATTCGAGTTCTCGGCTTGTGTCACACAATTCAAGGACGATAAAGCACAGTGACTTTGGGCCAGAGATTCAGCTCAGTGGTTCCCTGAGCTAGCAAGCACAAGGTTCCTGGTTTGATCCCCAGTACCACATACAACAATATTGGTGTGGTGGCCACACCCACTGGCAATCAGTACCACAAGCCGCATATGCCCAGCTTGGTGGCTCAAGCCTGTCATCCCAGCACTCGTGGGGCAGAGACAGGAGGATTGCTGAGTTCGAGGCTTGCCTGGGCTACACAGTGCGCTCGGGGCCAGCCTGAAGTACAAAGCGAGATCCTGTCAAAAAACAAAACAAACAAACAAAAAAACTAAAGTGACACTTCTTAAAACGAGTTGGAGAGGGCAGGTTTTTATCGCAAGCAGTCCGAACCTTTCCCTCTGGGCGTGTGACAGGGAGAAGCAGGCCGCCTGGGTCTGGAGGGAGAGCATTTGCAGGCCAGCGGGGAGCCTCAGGGGAGGCCGGCAGGCATGGCAGGCAGGCAGCGCGCTGGCCGGACGCTGGGGGAGGAAGGCCCTAGGCAGTGGTCATCTTCCGAGGCGTTTTAAGCCACAGTGAGGCCGTTGGGAGATTTGGACGCAGAAGGGATGTGATTGACACAGTCGCACTTTACTACTCAGTTGCTTTGAAACTCATCTAATTGGGAACTTGACACATTTGGGTACAAACTCGCCCCAGTCCTTGCTGTTTGTCTGGTACGAGAAGTTCACGCCACAACTCGTCAGGCTCAGCCGCCTGCGACTCCCCGCTTTCCAGCTGAAACAGCTTGTGCAGCGCTCACGGTTCCTGGTACTTGTCACGATCCCCAGAACCGAGTAGCAGAACTACCAAGGCACCGTCGCCGTTCCTTGAAAAGGGCTTCTGGTGATTGCTGCTAGGGGAGGTGAGTTAGAAGGAAAGAGGCAACGCAGAGCTGGGCAGGGTGGCACGGCGGTGCCAGGGGAGGGGCAGGATGGAGCAGGGAGTGGTGTCAGCATGTATTCTGCTGGGGAAGTTGACAGTGTGCCCTCAGCCTCTCTCCGTGGTGCCAGTGACTGCTCAGGGGAAGATGGGTGCAGGGCAGGGCACGCTGATTGGCCGCGTATGATCCCGAGGCCTCCAGGAAGCCGGGTGGTCGCCCGCATCTTCCCTCTGCCCCTGCAGTACGACCTTGGAAAGGAAGTGGTTCTCGAGCGGGATGTGGGGTGCACACCTGTTATCCCAGCACCGGGGAGGCAGAGGCAAGAGGATCCCTGCAAGTTGGGGTGAGCTCAGGGCCAGCCTGAATTACACAGTGAGACCTCCCGTCTCAAAAAACAGAAGAGAGAAGAAGAAACATGGTGGCCGGCCCTGGTTTCTGGGGTGCTTTGACCCCCCGTAATTGCAGAGCACTGCCTCAGACCCGGAGGACGCAGCTGTCCTTGCCTGTGTGGTGAAAGTTCAGCTCGTGAGGAAAACGCTCCCCGAAGCGTGGGCGAGGAGGGACGCAGGCAGGCTCTCTCGTTCTGGCCCCGAAGAGTCCAGACCAACATTTCGGGAGGCTTTTTCTTCCTGCACAGCAGCGCGTTTAGCAGCGTCCCAGCTCTTCCGCCACCAGACGCCAGAAATGCCTCTCTCCCTTTCGCAGTAACAAAGTGTCCGGTGACCTTTTCACGTGTCAGCTGTGGAGCAAAATTGCCCCCAGCCGAGACCACTGCCCTACTTCCAAGTCCGTCTGTAATGAAGGAAGCCCCGGTGCAGCCAGGTGCAGAAGTCGCCCTCATTACGGGCCTGTGTTTCCTCGCTTGTTATCGATAGAGCTGAGCTTTCAATATGTGAAGCCAGCTGGTGACACTCGGGGGGAGCCGGCTTCCCTCTGATCCCTGTTCGGTCTCGCTAAAGGCAGTAGGTGTGGGGAGGGATGTTATTAGCGGTCTGGGAAGTCTGCAGAAGGCCAAATGATTGTTTTAAGTCAAGCCTGTACCGGTTTTTGATCATTTTGCAGTGCCCCAGAAATAGGAGTCACTGAAAGACTTTCTGAGCTTTCAGAGTCCGAGGAGGCTACAGTGGCACTGTGACAGAACGCTGCGTTTTGGAGGTTAGTTCTACTGACCTCATATTGTCAGTTAGGGAAGGACTTCATAGGTGCGGCTTGTTCTGTTCTGCTCGCTCAGCTCAACTTGTGTGTGTGTAGTTGTGCATCACTCTCTTGAACTGAGGGGTGGACTGTGGACCGTAAACACACACGCGGCTCAGGGACGGGGCACTGTGCCAGTCATCTTCAGTGCTAGTTAGTTAGCAACAGCGATCGGCCCTGCTAGAAACGACGTGAACCTTACATGCTAGACATTGTTAAGGTTGTTTTTATCTCTGTTATTTATTTAATGTTCATAAGAACCTTAGACGATAATTATTACCTCTATCATTTTCTGTGTGATTAATTGGAGTTACACATCTTGCCTTGCTGGTAAGGAGTAAGGCTGGGACAGGAGTGACAGTGAGTCTTCAGAGTCTTGCTCTTACTCTCTGTAACAAACTGCTTCTCTAGATTCTGTTAATTGACTATGAGCCTTTTCCTCTGTATTCAGTGCATGCTACTTCTAGTTTATCAGTAATAATATTTCAGATGAAAACTGTTTGTCCTCGATACTTAGTTTCTCTTCTTTCTCAAATATTAGGCTTTGAGTTCTTTTGAGGCTGAACTAAAGACACATGTAATATCTAGTAACCCCTATGGGAGGGAAGAAGATGAAATGTCTCTCACAAGTAACTTTTTAGGCTCCTTTGAACTCAGATCCATAGAACTTGTATTGTTCTGTCCTCTTGACTCCCTTTTGTACTTTTACAAAGGTGGATAGAAACTGTTTCTCTAAGTACTGTTTAGCAAATGTGTGAGTTTCCCTGCTGCCAAGCAGTCACCTCGCTTTGACCTGTGGCCATGACCTGTTTCTCCATCAGTGGGAGATGCCCTGAAGGACTAATTTTAGGGAGATTTGTTCCAAATTGCAGTATACAAAATCATTTCCTTCCCTGCTCTACTTTACCTCATGTCATATTCTCTTTTTCCTGCTTGGAAAGAACCCTGTCCAACCACGTAAAACCTGAACGTGGAAGACAGAGCCCCTTTGCTTGTATGCCGCCATTGTGTTACTTGTTGGCTCCAGGTGGGCCGGGCTGGGTTGTATCTCTAAATGACACCTTTAAACCCAAAATGGATTCTCTGGATTACTAGTAAACAGGCCGCCGAAGCATTTGCTCTTTTCTACTTGGTTGGCCCATGGGCATAAAGTAAAACAAGAGGACCAACAGCAGCTTTTGGTGGGATAAAAGTTTAGGTGAAATATGGTCTCATGAAGACAACAGTGTTGCCTCGTCAGCACAACTATGTAATTATGAATTTCATAGAAACATAGTTTTAAAAGATTGTGTTACAAATGACGCATATGTGATTTAACTTTTTAAATACAGTGTTAGACTAGTTGCAAAGCATCCGTATCTGTTTTTATGTGGCATTTGAAAGTGCTTTGCATAAGTGACGTTTTTAGGGTGCTCAAACATAACCGTCAAACAAGGACTCTCTCCAGTTCAGAATCAGGTATTGGTTTTATGATGATGGGTAGGTAGTTTGTTTTGAAGAACCTTGATTTTGGTCTTGGTTTGACCCTGCTGCTTAAGCTATATTGGTGTGGTGCAGTACATTCATTAATATTAGTGATTGAGTACAACCTCTAGTATTCATATGAGCCAATTTCCTTAGGTCCATATCATTGTCTGGAGGAAGCCTGTTTTGTAATCTTGCTTTGCACATTCTGCCTTAATTTTCTAGCTCTTAACTCTGCCTGAATATAATCTGCCCCTTCACCTTTTTAACACTAAGGCTCAGGAAAATGATGGCTTTAAATTTACAGTTAAGTAGTTTGTTAATGACTAAAAGAGCCTATAAATCGTGCTGGCTACAATTATACTTTAATAAGAAGCTGGTTAATTATCGAACTATTTTGTTGATGGTTATTTTAACCACACTGGCTGGCCCTCTTGGTGTGGAGAGCCATTAGGTAGCAGAGACTGGAGATCTGCTGTCATGGACGGGGGCTGAGGCTGGGAGTTAGACTGCAGAGGCCCCTGTCAGTTTGCTGAGAAGGTTCTAACACCACAGTCTGTGTGACTCCCTGCCTCCTTTCTGATGAAGTAAAAACCTTTAGTTCCTTCTCTGTCATTGTTCTTCAACTTGCAAGGCATAAAATCACTGTTTAGTGCTTACAGAACCTTTTGATAACTCCAGGATTACTGAAGATATGGTTTTGCTTAAGTCAATTTTGGATGGGATTAGCATTTCACATCACACTGCTGTCAAGTGGCCTCTGGGGTTTTTAAGCTTACCTTTGCCTTTTGAGTTCAGAGACAGTGGAACTTTGAAAAATTTACGTTGTAGTATGTGTCTGAATTCAGTAGTCCCTTAGAAGCACCCTTACTGAGAGGATTCCTGCAATGGATCGTTTCTCATGGTCCTGGAAAATGATTGTACTTTCAAGATAATCAGGAATATCCACCTTTACGGACTCCTTTGCTTGAGAACACAAGGGCCCGAGTTCCTAGGCCTGTGCTGAGGCCCATCAGGTAGACCCGCAGTGTAGCAAGCCTGCACTGCAAAGCACAGGGACCCCGGAAGAGGAGCCAGCCTGACCTGGCAAAGGGTAAAATTATGTGTATTGTGGTTTCTCGGAGAGAAGGAATTTTGGAAGGTTTGAGTTCCGTGTCGTCGGGCTCTTCCGTGATTGCCCTGTTGGTTTGTCCGTGATGCTGAGGGACAGACGGCTGAGGAAGGCCGTGCCCCTCATGTTCCCATCACTGTGCTTCTCATCTTTCTCTCTTTCTTTCTATTGGTACATTATATATACATGTCACAATTACACTACACATTGAGAATTTGTACTAGTATATGACACAACTTAATTCTCCTTTTCCCGTATATACACAAGCATAGCTTCCTTTTTTTTTTTTTTTACTTTACCATCAATTTTTTTCTTCATTGTTTACCCCTAAACTCCATTACCCTTTGAATATTTACTGTTTCCCAATATGATTGACTCATTTATACTCAAATGGACGTACCTTCAGGACATACTCATAAGTGAAATAAATAGGTCACAGATGTGTAAATATCGTATCTTTTCTCGGGTAGCAGAATCTGAAGTTATAAATGTGTTCATCTTTCTCGCTTGTCAGTCCTGTGCCCAGCCGTGAAAATGCTGCTCACCGGGGCCCGGCTCCGTCTCACCGTCTCACCGTCTTCAGCGCCTCCCTCTGACCCTTGGGGGGACCCCCCCCTTCCCCACGGTGTGTGCCCGTTCGTGTGTGTCGCTTGTGTCACTGCCGTGGCGGCCTCCTTGAGGGCGGTGCTCATGTGTGTTCATACTTTGATCCATTGCTGACATTCCCTTTGCCGGAGCTCACCTCTGACCTCTGAGGGTTAACTGGAAGGGTGTGGCCCTACTTCGTAGAGCACAGATTTGAAGGCTGGAGGGAGTCCACGTGTCTCGCCAATGCCGGAACCTCCCCTCGAAAGCACATCACCTTTACTTTGACCTTAGCTCAGTTCAATGCTGAGTGCGATTTGTGTGATTCCATCGGAGTCATTGGCAGCGACCTATGCCAGAAGTAGGTACCACTCACCCTCCCAAAGTGCATGTCTCGGACTCTCTAGAATAACAGAGCAAGACAGAAGGGGGCAAAAAGCAAGACAGTCCTATGGTAAATAACACTGAAAAATACTAAAACAAAACTAAATGTAATTCTTGACTGGAGAAATTCTCAGACCTTAATATGTTTTCATGAAACTCCCAGGAGAGAAATAATAAACATTTCCCCAAATGCTTCGAGCTGTGATGTTTTTATTATTGTGTCTTCCCTCCCTCCCTCAAGCCTTCTTCCCTCCTTCGTTCCCCCCTCTCCGTCCTTTCTTCTTCTTTTTCTCCCTTTTCAGAGCAGTTCTGCGTGAAGGTGTCTGAAACACGATACTCTCACAATTCTGATGTGGACTCTAAAGACACATAAATGTGTTCGGTGACTTCAGCGTAAGGAAAGGTCGTGATTGGGTAGGTCCTCGCTTTTACATGAGTTGTGCCTTGTGAACCGAAGAAGGCACCTCAGAATTTCCTCCGCCACAGGAAATGGACTGAGGCGGCAAGGATGTCCAGCAAGCTGAAGGCCAGCCCCTTGTCAAGCCCCTTGAGGCTAGAGCCCAGAAGGTTCGCGGCCTCCTGTTGGGCTCCAGCGCTGCTCGGGTCAGTCTGAGAAAGTCCCGGAGTCGTCTGTAGAAGTCTCCCCAGAGCCCTGTGGGAAGCAGAGCAGCAGCAGTGGGGGCCGTGCCGCGTTCCTGCGTGAGACCCTCTCAAGGAGCCCAGGGAGGCCTCCGGACACGCGGTCTTTACTGTCTCACGTTAAATCTAAAGTTGGAAATACTGAAATTACTGACAGATCAGGATGGGCTCTCTGGTATTTAATATCATGCACATCTCTGTGCCCTATGTTGGTGCTGTCGATTAGTTATAAGGTGGTATTCTGAGCACTCTTTAGATATTAATTATTTTTTAATAACCTCCTCGTTGAAAGGCTAAAGCTTTGCCTGCAACTCTAATGAAAGTTTTCACATGAAAGAGAGGGATACTATTAAGCAGCACTAATAAATCCTCTGAAGAAACTTCAATACAGTATCTTTGACAAAAGAAAAGAACAGCACACATTCCCAGGCAATGTGTGTCTTCTCATTAGGATTTTACATTCATTATTATACAGTTGCTGTGAATTATTCTCAGTTATTTATGTGCTTATGAACCCATGAAGAATTAGTGTGTTCTTAATGAGTACCACAGAATGTATGTATTAAAAATTCCTTATCCCTTATTGAAAAGAAAATGCATTTATTGGTAATTGTGACTTTGGATTAGAAAGTGTTTCCTTCGAAGTATGCAGGCCACTCTGCAGTGTCTTCTCTTGCCGGCCTTTCAGGTATCTTTGAGGAAGAGAGCAAAGGCTGTAAGAAGAGAATGGAAAATGGGTTGTGGAGGTCTCTTGGAAGCCAGGGACCGTCCCAAGGGCCTCAGCCTCACGCAGTAACGTGAGGGTGTTGGGGGAGCTTCATTAAGTCTGAGAATAGCTTTCCTAAGCCTGTACGAAGTGCCTTGAGTTATCATCATTTGTCTCCCTTGGGGCATCTAGGTTAGCAGGCAGATCCTTGAAGGTAGCCCCTGTCGTTCCCCCAGAACTTTTGAAAATGGTGGGGCCAGGCAGATATTTAGGCAGTTTCAGGAAAGCTGGCCGGGCCTCTGATGCCTGGCGGTGTGGCTGTTCTGATCAGCCATCACCAAAGCACAGCTGATCGTCTTTTAATATCTGATCAGGCTGTGCAGCGGGAGCAGATTGAGACAAAGGGGAGTCAAAGGAGTAATGTGGAAAATACAAGGAAAAACTGAGTGTCCTACTGAATTCCCATCGCTGAGACAAGACCCAACACCCAAAAGTAAAGGAGGAAATGTTTCTTTCAGCTCACAGTTTGTAGAGATCTCAATCCATACTGGGCCGGCTCTAGGGCAGGGCGGCTTGACACAGGGGCTTCACAGAGGATAAGCTGCCCAGCGTAGAGCGAGGAGGAGGGGCAGCAGCAGTGAGCCTGCCTTCCCTCCTCCCTCTTTCTTTCCTTCTTTCTTCCTTCCTTTCTTTCTTTCTTTCTTTCTTTCTTTCTTTCTTTCTTTCTTTCTTTCTTTCTTTCTTTCTTTCTTTCTTTCCTTCCTTCCTTCCTTCCTTCCTTCCTTCCTTCCTTCCTTCCTTCCTTCCTTCCTTCTTTCTTTCTTTCTTTCTTTCTTTCTTTCTTTCTTTCTTTCTTTCTTTCTTTCTTTCTTTCTTCTTTCTTTTCATGATGAGGAAGTTGACATGTATAGTAGTTATGGTTGACTTTAATTGAATTCTTTATTGGTATATCTTCTGTACATATCACGATCACACTCAACATTCGGATTTGTACCACTTTATGACATGAGTTAATTCTCATTTTTATCCATTCCCCTACCCACCCTACAACCCGACTCCCACCCCCTATATACATATGCTTTTTCTTAATAGCATACTTTTTTATCCCTCATTACTTACCCCTATCCTTTTGCTTTTGAATATTTTTGAATATTTTCTATTTCACAGTATGTATCATACATTCTGGAACTCATTTACATCTTCAGATTCTCATACCAGAGAAAAGATACAGTATTTCACTTATGAGTATGTCCTCAAGGTACATCCACTTGAGTATAAATGACTCAAACTTATCATTCTTTATGGTAGAATGATATTGCATTTTATTAAAAAAACACATCTTCTTTATCCAGTATACAGTTGATGGGCATTTGGGTTGTTTCCAAGATTTAGCTATCACAAAATGAGCTGCTATGAACATGGTTGAACACATGTCACTATGAGATGATTCTTTTAATTTTTTCATGTAAATACCTAGCAGGGAATAGCAGGATCAAATGGGGCCTCTAATCCTAGCTTTCTGAGGAATCTCCACACTGATCTTCACAGTGGTTGTACAAGTTTACAATCCCACCAACAGTGAAGAAGGATTCCTTCCTCAGCCTCTTAGCATTTATTGCTGGTTGGTTTCACAGTAGCAGCCATTCTTTGTGGAGTGAGATGAAATCTCAGTGTTGTTTTTATCTGCATCTCTTGAATGACCAGTAATGTTGAACATTTGCTGATGGCATGATACTTTATAATGAAGATCCTAAAACCTCAACCAAAAAACTACTAGACTTAATCACCAAATTTAGTAGCATAGCTGGATATAAGATCAATACTAAAAATCAATAGCCTTTGTATACTCAAACAACAGACTCACTGAGAGAGAAATTGGGGAGTCAACCCCTTTCACAATAGCGTCCAAAAAAATGAAATGTCTGGAAATCAATCTAACACAGGAGGTGGACTACCTCTACTCTGAAAACTATAGTACACTGTAAAAGGAGATTGAAGAAGATATCAGAAAATGGAAACATCCCTTGTTCCTGGGTAGGAAGAACCAAAATTGTCGCAATGGCTATACTCCCACAACTAATATACAGATTTAGTGCAATTCTAATTGAAATCTGAACACCATATTTCACAGATTTAGAGAAAATAATCCAAAAATTCATCTGGAACCCAAAAGACCTAGAATAGCCAGAGCAATTCTAAGCAACAAGGACATGCCAGGGGGTACTATCATACCCAATTTGAAACTATACTACAAAGCCACTGTGATGAAAACTGCATGGTACTGGCAAAATAACAGACCTGAGGACCAGTGGACCAGAAACAAATCTAGATACACTAAGCCACCTCATCTTTGACAATGGAGCCAAATATCCTCAATGGAGGAAAGACAGCCTCTTTAACAAATGGTGCTGGAAAAACTGCACTCTAACCTTCCAAAGACTAAAACTAGACCTGTGTCTTTCACCATGTACTAATCTAAAATCAAAGTGGGCTAGAGGCCTAAACATTAAAGCAGAAACACCAACCTGCTGCAAAACAAGTTAGGCAGAACTCTTGGAGACATTGGCTTAGGGAAAAACTTTTATGAACAAAACTTCTGTAGCACAAGAACTAACAAGGAATCAACAAATGGGATCTCATCCTATTAAAAAGATTCTGCACAGCAAAAGAAACCACCTTCAGAGCTAAAAGACAACCAACAATATGGGGAAAAAAATCTTTAGTAGCTGTTTCTCAGACAAAGGGCCACTAGCTAGAATATATAAAGAGCTCAGGAAATCACACCCCCCCCAATTTAAAGACCCAATTCAGATATGGGCATCTGAAATGAATAGACACTTTTCAGAGGAAGAAGTAAAAGTAACCAAGAAGCGTCTGAAGAAATGCTCATCATCACTAGTCATTTCTTTCTTTCTTATTTTTTTTGATCGATTTCATTGGTATATTTTATATATACATCATGATTGCACTTGACAATGAGAATTTGTATCAGTGTATGACACAATTCAATACTCATTTTTCCTAGTCCCCTGCCCACCCCTACAATCTGCATGCCCCCATATACATAAGCTTTGCTTCTTTCTTTACCATCACATTTTTTTTCTTTGCTTTCTTTACTTAACCCTACCCCTTTTCCTTTTTAATATTTTCAATTTCACAATATCTATCATACATTTTAGAACTCATTTGCATGTTCAGTTTCTCATACCAGGGAAAAGACACGGTATTTACACAACTGTGACCTATTTATTTCATTTATGAGTGTATCCTCAAAATATGTCCGTTTGAGTATATATGATTCAAATTTATCATTTTTATGGCATAGTAATACTCCATTTTATTTAAAAAATCACATCTTCTTTATCCAGTCTCTAATTGAGGGGCATTTGGGTTGTTCCCAAGATTTGGCTCTCACAAATTGAATTGCTATAAACATGGTACACGTATGTTGCTGTGATATGAATCCTTTAATTCTTTCACATATATACCTAGCTGGGGAATAGCAGGGTCGAATGGGCCCTTAATCCTAAATTTTTGAGGAATCTTCACAGTGGTTGCACTAGTCTACATTCCCATCAACAGTGGAAAAGGTTCCTTTCTCCTCACAGCCCTGCCAGTATTTTCGTTGGCTGATCTCATGATAGAAGCCATTCTCTGTGGAGTGACATGGAATCTCAGTGTTGTTTTCATCTACATCTCTCAAATGACCAGTGATGTTGAGCATTTCTTCATATGCTTCTCAGCTATTTGGGACTTCTAATTTTAGTCAACCCAGTCAGCCACACCCAGAACTGTGCTGATTCCAATCCCTGGACTAATCTAGTACCACACACACTTGACTCACCATCACACCCTTAATCTACAGTCATACAACCTGGATACTGCCCTTTCCACCAGGCCCGCCTAAGAGCCTAGTAGGCTTTGTTGGGGACACTAGGTACAGGCTGTAATCCTGAGTCTTCCCAAAGTTTGCATTTGCAGAGCCAAAGACTTACAGCCCAGAGGCTGGGATCTAGTCCTAGTCCAGTGATATTTTCCCACATCCCTCAAGGACAATAAAGACCTATGACTAGACCATTTCTTTTCTAATGTGGGGCTGAGTTTAAAAAGGAAATATCTTGAGTTTTTCACAGATAGTTCATTGTACTGTGAGTGGCTTATTTACTATAAAATAATGTGTGGGTACCATATTCCCTAGGAAATAAAATGAAGATGGAGATGCGTGCCAGGGGGACCACAGCTCTGCCTTGATTTTGGCCCTTTGGCCTGATGTGCCTGTTGAAAAGTTAGTACTCACCCAGCTTTACTTCCATATGCAATTAGGTGTACTTTAACTCCATACTTAAAAGTGGTTAATTCTTTTTAAAAGATGGCTCTTGAGATTTGCTGTGTATGGCCATTTTTTAAAGTTTAGATTAATTAGTTACCTAAGAATATGGATTCAGCTGACTAAACTGAGTATAGTGAATTTCCAGGTATGAATAACTGGTTGTGCATTTATCAAGAAGCAACTTGTTGAAGAAGGAAGGGTCTTTTCGCTCTTTTTTCGGATTGCCCTCATAGTAACAGCATCCTTGAAATCCTTAGGGAACAAATTGGGGATAAAAGTTAGAAAGCACACCCGGCTTATTTCCCAAGCTCTCAGCAAGACCCAAGAAGAAAGACTGAATTTAATCAAAAAACATTTTATTGATGAAGGTATCTCTCCTTCAGGCTAAACTTTGGCCCTTGCATGCTAATAAAACCATGTCATTTCTCAGAAGTAGCGTCCTGCATAAAATCCTGGGAGAGACCATGGGCAGGAATACATGTCGAGGAGAGGCCTCCGACGATCAACCAGATGTTGGCACGGTCTCCCGCCGCCCCTCGCTGAGTCAGGAGGCCCTCGCCTCGCTCTGATCTGGCTGAGTTTGAATGCCCAGGCTGTCACCGGAATGCCTGCAGGTTCTCGGGAATGTGTGCGTTGTGCCCTGTTAGCGGCAGCCTCCCCATTTTCCGTCAGCTGAGCCCTCAGCACCCGCTCCCTGGTATTTTACACCCAGCATCTCTGCATGCAGTGTCTTTACTGCCCAGGTAGAAGATGAGCGATCCAGAGCTTCCCGTTTCTGCGACTGCTCCTTGACACCGTTTGTGCCCTTGAATCAGTGATCAGGGTGGGATGGCATGAGGTGCACGGCCGCCGGGGCGGGGGTGCTGCCCCCGGTACATTCTCCTTAGAACTCTGCTTGTATTAGTCAGGAAAGTTAGTGGGCAGGCGATGGCTGCGTCTCCCCTCCTCGCCTCGGGGCTGGAATTTAGCTTCTGTTCTCAGGCAGCTCATTGCCGGAGACGTTCAGAACCCGGCGAACAGAGGACCGTGGATGTTGCCTGTTTTCTGGTTTCTTGGTCCCCTGTGCGGTCCGTGGTGGCGCTGCCTCCTCACACCCATGTGACCCGCGAGGTATGAAGTAGATAAACAGTAATTTGGGTTCCACATCTTCGGCCCTTTTTCCGGGCGTCTCTGGGCAATTGCTTTTCCTCCCTTGCCTTTTTCCTTGCTTCGCTCCCTCTCAGCCTCCCTCTCGGGGTGGACATGACTTGCTGCCTACCTGGCACTGACTTCCCTGGGCTCCACTGAGGCGTAAACTCCCCCGCGTCAGGGGCCGCGGCGGTCTCCTTCTCTAGAAACCCTCCTGTTCCCGACAAGTAGTGAATGCTTACTAAATATGTATTGACTTTTCTGACCCAGATGATAAATGCACAAATACCACTCCGCCGAGCTGTGGGGAGAATTTGTGAACGGTACAGCGCGTGCAGAGGGCTTACCAAGCGGCTGGACTCAGAGACGGCAGTGGAGTGCGCTGTTCCTGGTGGTGACACCGTGGCCTGGAGCGCTGCGGTGAGACAGGTCCTCAGAGTAGACGCGTGGCCACTGGAGGACCGGGGACGCGTGTGGCCTCCTTTGTTTCTCCGTGTGGTCACTTGAAAGAGGGTGGATCTCCAGACTGTCCCGTAGGATAGGGACGTGGAGATCCTTGCTTTTACTGCGGTCTTCATTGGGTAAAAATGTCTGATGCGACTACTGAGCCCCGGAGGTGCCCACAGCGCCTCCTTAGATCCTGCGCGTCAGGCCTTGCCCGGCGCAGTTGTTTTCCCCGAATAGTCTGTGGCCTTGATCCTCCTCCTCACTGTCCTTGCACGTAAATGCCAAGCGTTGGCTCCTCTTTGGAGCACAATTCTGAAAATAGCAAGGAAAACTAGCAAATGTGCTCTTGGCTGCGACCCACCTCCCTGCTGCTTTTACTCACCCTGAGTGCATGTGAGTTTTTAGAAGTCACTACAGGGATCTAACCCGTGCCGGCGATTCCCAGTAGAAAGCTGATTCCTTTTCCAAAACCAAAGCAGTGCCCGTGTGTCCTTCATACACGCCCTGAGGCTCCCAGGGAGGGAAGTCAAAGGAAAAAACCCACCTGTTGGTGACACCCCCGGCGTGTGCATTTCACAGACGAACACTAAAAAAGCAACACTCAAAGTAGCGAAGCTTTGGGAGGAAGGCACGTTAGATCGTGAAGCTGGACCTTGAACAATGAATGATCAAACGGGGCCCTGTGCTCAACTAGACCAGAACCGAACAGGCGCAGCTGCTGGTGCTTTGCTTCTATTATGGGACCTCAGAACAGCTCACAGTCGCAAACCAGATCAGAGATATTAATAGTTGGAGAAAGTGTGCTTTCCAGAAGCTCTTGGGGTGGTTTCTGAGGTATTTTTCTTCCTGAGGTCACTACCTCCTCCAGAGAGGACACGCTGCTGTCCAGCTCTTTCCAGAGCGGGAGGACTTAGTGTTTGTGTGACAGTATTTACCGCGTGCGAAGCTGAGCTTGGGCCGCGATGGAGCTGTGACCTGTCTTGAGCCGGGGCTCCTGTCTCTTCTTCCAGGCCTGTTGGTGGAGGTGCTTCCGACACTTCCGAGCCGTCCTGACGGCTCACTGGCGAGTCCCCTTGTAGGCTGTGCCAAGCAGAACGAAGGCCTGTGAACTTCTAAGGAGCACAAAGCTATTCTGGTATCGTCTTTCTGTTTCACTGTATCTTTATTTGGGTGAATATATTTTTAAATATCGTCTAGAATGCAAAGCCACAGAAATGCTGAAAGTCTTTCCTTTTGTTCTTGAAATTAAATAGGTTACAAATCTAAACTATTTTCAAACAAACAATAACTAGAATCTTTTATTATTATAGTGACATACTCCTAGTACAGATTATCATCAGAATTTAATATCATTTCTTTTTCAGTTTAATAGTTTCCTGTAAGCTCAGTAGTTACATCTCACTAGTCCACTGGCAGCTGACAAGGGGTTGACTTCTTCCATTACTCATCTTGTCTGTTCACCTTCGGTCTAGCAGGGCTCCCTTACCTACCTTCCAAATAAGAGGCGAACACTGAGATCTGCCGCCTGTTCAGTAAGCTTGGTCCTTGGGCGAGTCACCGGGTGAGCTTGGTGTTCCAGCTGAACACAAGATGCAGGGTGACTGTTGGACATCAACAGTGACCCCGTAAGCTTCCCACCCTAGAGCTGCCGATCATAACGAGGTTGTTTTTAGGGAAATTGAGTGATCATTTGTTTTTTCAAAGTAGATTTTTTATTGTATCTGTATCCCAGGATGTTATTAACTGGTTCTTGTGTATATGTGCATATGTAGGTACACACAACCACACATACCTATAACTTGATCACAAATTTTACTGAAATAAACTTTGTGAGGCACACACCATAGGGATAACCCTAAAGCATATATCTTTATTGTAAATTCTATATAACTAATTTTAAATTCCTCCAGAATGCCTTTGTTGATGTTGAATTCCTCTCTTTGTGGTCAGTATATGGTTGAAGTAAAGCCATGATCTGGGACATTCAGATGAGGATTAAATTCCTGGTGCCCATCTGGTTAGAAATAACTCCTCGGGTCATGAACAGGTATGTGCCTGAGACATAAAGGTTGTTGACAGTACTGTTCATGTTAACAAGCAAGGCCAAAGTAAAATGAGAGAAATACCTGAATTTCTTAGTCAGTACATGAGTAACTTTATCACTGAATCAGATAATAATTTTAAAGTATTAAAGAGTGTATTCTCCATCTTTGTGCTGTTAACTATAAAACAACTACACAATCTGCTTTTAACTTGCATTGTTATTTTACCCATTATGTCCTTAAACCCGTAGTCAAGAAAATAATGAATGTGTCCCTTTGTCAACTGTGCCATCCAGATGCTCCCACTACAGCTGGCTGTAGCTATAAATGTGATATCACCACTCACGCACTAGGAAAGAGTTGGTCAGTGGCAAATAGCTTGTAATCCTTTCATCATACAGACGAAGTACTGCAGGACCATGGCAGCCTGAGAGCATAGATAACAAACAGTAAGACACAGTGGAATAATGAAGACATGAGGAATTTTTGATATCATCTCTGTGTTTAATGATTATTTATTTTATTGGTTTTTAAAGTTATTATCATTGTAGTAGCTGTTAAAGAGCTAGCTCACAAACTTTCTGAAAACTCTACAAACAGCTCTTTTGAGCCAACACAAACCAGGTCTGGCTGGCTTTTATATCACTGTTTATGTCTTATTTAGATGGGTCTTTAAATCAGCAGGACACCCAGAAAATTTGGGGAAAATGAAAATTTGAGGGTAATTTCAAGAAAATAACTCCCCCCGACTGTCCAATCCCCTTCTTCCTCCAAGCTGCATAGTCATGCCCAAGGTCAATTAAGTTTTGCCTTTTATCGCTCTGGAAAAGCTTTGCCAGCCTAAAGCATACATGTGCAGAACTAAGGACTCTGCCGTATTTCTGGAGTGACAAAGACGAGCAGGACTGATACCGGGAAGCTTGGCCAGTTGACCAAGGAGTCAGATGTCGCACGTGTCGGGGAAGCAGCCCTGGATGCCAGGCCATCTGGCTTCCTCCTCCCGGTGTGGTCCAGTTTTCTGCACGTTTGTCCAGATAATCTGTTTGAAGCTCCTGTCCTCGGTTCCTCCGCACACTTCCTTTGCCAGTATTCTCCACAAGTTATTTGCTTTGTGGAGAGGTGAAATATATCTCCTTGATTGGGAACTTTTAGGAATCGTCCTGTGGAAATGTCCTCATTCACATTTGTGTGACTCCTAAAAATTATTTCATGAAATAGGTAAACTCAATACTTGCAAACACATCGAGATACTTGTTTTAAATGTTTTGTCTTTACTTCCATGTTGTTAAAAGACTTCTTTTCATCGTTTTATGTTTCCACCAGAAATGCTTTTTATACTGAATTCAGGCCTTGTAAAAACTGCTATTTTGAGCATGTATGAAGCTCAGAATAGACACTGTTTAATTGGAACAGTAGGCAAGATAAACACTTCACATTTGAGACTGATCGAAAGTGAGAAAAAATACAAGTTAGTGAAAAAGAATGTAGGAAATATATAGGGAAATTTTCAAAGCTCTTGACATTAAGTTTTTTTTCTTTTGTCCTATAGCACTGTTATTCAGTGACATAAAAGTTGCCTCATTTAATTTTGGGGGGAAAATTAGCACATTATTATCTATTCAAAAATTATTTAAGATTAGATTTGTCTTATGTTTGAATGTACATTCAGTTAATAAAAATTACATTATATGTCTATCAAATAACCTTTAGACTATAACCAAGCAAAGATCTTTCAAATACATTTGCAGTTACAAGCTTTAGTTTCTTCTTTTTTAAAACATTATTTGACTTTTCTTATTTTCATGTATCTGAAGAAGAAATGGTTATAATGCACTATGGTAATTTGAAGTTTCCCAAGAGCTAGCTTTTTGTTACTCTGAAATGCATTGTTCATAGATTGGCCTGGGTGGGTCTTTAGCCCCTTGAAGTTAGATGTGAACACCCATCGCGGCATCTGCTCAGGGATCCATAGTTTTCATCAGGGGGCTTGCGATGCCCTAAAGTTAGGAAATACTTGTCCTGTAGATGCAGTAGGAGTCCATTTGTGTCCACTTCTACTTTTCGTGGTACCTCGCTTGGAAGTGAGGGCCTTCTGTGTACACAGCAAGCACATGACTGCTGAGCTATCCCCACAGCCCACTTTCTTCTTAACCTTATACCCCCTGAAATAATTTTTCTAATAATGAACTATTTCCCACATTTCTTTCCTTTCTATCTGTGTTGTCTCCAATTGGAATTGGTTGTATCTACTGATACTACTTAAAGTGACATGTTGTCCTGTACCCCTTCTTTCTATTCGGTCTGAGGATATGGAACTGGGAGGAACACGATGTTATTTTGGCTAATAGCAAAATAAAGGCCGAGAGTCAGAAAGCTGTCTCATTGATTTGATACCTATATGTGAGGGATTAATTCACCGCAGCAGAATTAGCTCTGTTCTTGGTATAAAAGCAACAGCTAATGAGTTTTGATGGCTTCGTATGTGCCTAATACCATCTGAGGTCTTGACTTGGATGAATTCATTTAATCTTCATGGTTCTGTCACTCAAAGGCATCATTGTTCTTTGAGAAATTGAGCACTTGCACAGGGTTATATATCTAACCTATAGCAGTAAGATTCAAAGCCAGGCAGGCCAATATCCCAGAGCCCAGTACTTAGCCTGTGTTTAATTGCTACTCTGTGACTGAGAATGTGCAAACACTTGGAAACAACAGTGGCTGTGGTTCTTTCTGCCACGGAAGCAGAAACTGAGATGAGACTGAAGGGGCTGAGAGCAGCGGTTACCTGAATAGCAAAGAGTCTTTGGGAAGGACTCGAGCTGGAAGGAAGGGAGGACTGGTCTCTGATCAAGGAAAGAGTGAGCACAAAGGGCCTGGGAAGGGAGAGTGTGGCGTGTTCTGGAAACAACAGATGGAGAAGTGGGCCACGGTGGGAGGCAAAGGAGAGAGAAATCAGGACCCCGAGCAAGCATGTGAAAGCCTTGTACTCTGAGAGCATCAGTGGATGTGGCTAGGAGGTAGATGCCCTACGGTTTGAAGCTGTACTTCTCTATGTCATCTTTTTTGTTTTGTTTTGTCTTTATTGGTACATTGTATATACACATCATGATCACACCCAGTATTGGGAATTTGTACCAATATATGACACGATTTAATTCTCATTTTTTCCCATTCCCCTACTCACCCCACAGCCCCCACCCCCTCGGTACATAAGCTTTTTTCCCTTTATTACCATGACATTTTTCTTTACCCCTACTCACTCACCCCTCCACATTTCCCATTGAATATTTTCTATTTCACAATATCCATCATACATTCTAGAACTCAGCATCTTCAGTTTCTCATACCAGAGAACAGATAAGATATTTACACATCTGCGACCTATTTATTTCACTTATGAGCATGTCCTAAAGGTATGGCTATTTTCTGTCTATGTGATCTTATACCATGATCTTCTTTGTGTTTCTTTTCTTATGCTTTCTTTTCTTTCATTTCAGTATTGGCTTTGGTGTGTTTCCCTTTACTTTGTTTTTTGTTTTTTTATTTCCACATTAGCCCCTACTTCTTCCTGGTTGGCTCCTTTGGTGTGATACTTGTCTACACTGCTATCGAGAAGAAAGTGATCTCATTGGTTAAAGCACTGAATTAAAGGCTTGTGAATAATGCAGTTTAAAAAAGATATAAAACCATAAAAGTACTGGAGGAAAGTCAATAGAACAAGAAATGAGCCAGAGTCTGTGCCGGTGTTATATGAAGAATCCTCTGTTATTTGGCTATTTTTAAACCCAGGAATTGTGAAAATGTCATCATTACCAATGTCTAATGTAATTATTTTGCCTGCACTGTGTTACTAATTTTATTTTCCATTTGTGTGATGCTACAGAGTATTAAGTCATTTGTGCTTTGTTTGTTATGTGTTTTGTCCCAAGCAGTTTAATTTTGTCACAGCATGTATCACATGGTCAAGATTCCATATCTTTGTTTCATCTAACCTATTAAGGCAAATGGCAGTTGATTAGGGCTTTCTTTAGATTATTATCAATTGTTTTCTACCATGCAGATAGTGCTGTTAGGAAGAATCCATTATATCCCAGAGATCCTAGATAGCTTGTTATTTCTGGGTGATTTATTACCCTCACCGTGGAAATGTTGTTAGTGAGCACTGGAGAAGCAGAGGCTGTATTGAAAAATATCAGTGTAGCCTCTTGTTCTGGCTTTGGTGACATTCAGAGATCCATCTCACTGACAGTTACCTTGTTAACATTTTGATCAGATGGCAAATTTATCATTTTTCATAGTAACAAGAATAAGTTTATATAAGAGCCATAGATACATGAGGAAAACAGCCCCTCCCTTAGCTGTTCTGTGTGATGTAATCCGTAATCTTTGGGAGAACTGAAATAATTATTCTTTGAAAACCGCATGCGCTAAAAAATGTGTTTGTTGTAGAAAGCTCAGACTTTTCCTCATTAGGGTGGGATGTGCCTTTTTTCCCTTTTCCTTTTTTGCATTTGCTGACAGTTTAACGCATCAAGGCTTTCTGAACTAGACGGATCATTTGAGGTGGTTTGGGTTAATCCAAGCACAAGACCCGAGCGAGCAAGGTGGGTAGAAATAACAGCATGCAGAGTTCCCAAGTGCAGCGACTTGGGGGCCGTGGGGTGCGGCTCAGCTGCTTCCTGCTCCTTTCTGAGCTTGCTCGGAAACAGTCTCGTCAGCCTCAGTGTCAGGTACTGCGTGTTCTTCAACACCTGTCAGTGACTGTGGGATGGCCCATCCTGACGCCTGGTACAATCACGCGGTTCCTGCTGTTTTTGTATTTTCTCTCTTGTCTTCCCCCAGGCGGGCTCCTGACACTGTTAAATCTTTACATTTGGGAGAACTCTTGAGAACGCTGAGCTCCACCTGGGTGTGAGCTTCCGGTCAGGATGTCAGTGTGCTGCACCGTTTCTTCACACTGTCCGGGGAGGGAAGTAGGCTCGGACTTCGTGACGGTGGCAGCTCTTGGAACTGTGGACAGCTCCCTCTGCAGCTCAGGACAGCCTGGGCATGCCAGTGCCAGGGGAGCTCAGGCCCACTCAGGTGCCAACTGTGAGTGTCTCCTCTGAAGTGTCCCACAAATCACTGTCACACACAGCTGGGAAATTAGTTTATTTTCGAATGCTTCTGTCAGATGGCGTGGTCTTTGGGAAAATTATTCTTTAATAATTGCAACAAAATACAAGTACAGAGGGGAAAATGTGCCAAATACAATGAATTGTTCTTTTCATTATACTTTTTTTGTGTGTGTATGTTTGTGTAGTACTGAGGTTCGAAATCGGGCCCTTTTGTGTCCAAGTTGGTGCGGTACCACTTGAGCTAAATCCCCAGCCCGTTCATTATACTATTTTTTTTTTTTTTGAGACAGGGTCTCGCTTTGTAGTTCAGGCTGGCCCTGAGTTTACTATGTAGCCCAGGCAAGCCTCGAACTCAGCAATCCTCCTGTCTCAGCCTCCGGAGTGCTGGGATTGCAGGCATGAGCCACCAAGCCCGGCATTGGGGGGGGTGTACTGATTGCTGGTGGGTGTGAGTCGCCATGCCCAAGATTATATCATTGTATGTGGTTACTGGGATCAAACCGGGGACCTTGTGCTTGCTAGGCAGGCGGCCAAACCACTGAACCAAATCTCCAGCCCACATTATACTATTTTTAAAGACAGAAAATGTCTAGAGCTGAATTTATCCCAATGATAGTATGAATATTAGCTAAAGTATAGCTTCTTATTCCGTATTAGCTTTGCTTGCATGTATATATCCCAATAAAGCATTGAAAGTCAGCTATGGCAAGAGACAATCAAACAGACATGTTTTTAATCACCGCCTTTATCTTTTAGCACTTTGCCCATGTCTGCTGAGGGCTTTTCTGTTGACATTCTCAGCATCTGACTCACAGGAACGGTGATCCAACCTCTTTGTGGATGGAAAGAGACTTGCTTTTCATTTGCCTGACTGTCGGTTCAGATCTGCCGTTTCCGTGGCTGGAGGGCTCCCAGGAAGTACGTGGAGCACCGCACAGAAGTCTCACTGTCTGGGGAGGAGGCCCCATGACATTGCCTGGAGTTGTCGTCACTCCAGCGCCTCTAGATCATTCTTCTTTCAGTCTTGGCGTTTCCTAGTCATGGCCCAGACCCCGTCTGTGTATCTGAATGAGGCCGCTGTCCTCCACGGCTCCCTCTCCACTCATGTTTCTGAGGACCTCGAAGTCTCGTCTGCGCGTCCCACAGCCTGCCCGCTGTCACGCGGCGCTCGGGGAGTGGGCCGCTGCTCTCCGCACGCCGCTCGTCACCCCTTGCTGTCTCCAGCCGCCTCCTCGTGCTCCTGAGGCTCCTCCCGAGGCTGCTTCATCCCCAGTGCCTCTTAGTTCGCCCAAGGGCCCACCACTGGACTGTCATCTCTAACAGTTTCTGGCAGATTAAGGCCACTTGAAAGAATCGCAGTTTAGAATCAGTTTAGTAAAACCTTTTCAGCTGCACATGATGGAACACTCTGATTCAGAAGATTCAAAGCTAGCACGGTTCCATGGTTGGTGACATTACTGGCACAAACATCTCCATCGGATACGTGTTTCTTTCCTCCATTCCTGTGTCCCTTGCGCAGGCTTTCTTGGGCTAGTACTTCTCAGGGGCACGAAACACCCACAGTAGACGACCCATTCTGTCCAGACGCACAGCCGGGAAAGAGCGGTTCACGTCTCTCCCTGTGCGTCTCTTTGGATGACAGAAGCTCTCACCCAGGGCCCCCGCAAGCCGCACATGTCACCGGCCGGAACTGTCTCATCTCCCTGCTCCCGTCCGTGGCTCAGACCACTGTGCTCAGGTCTGGGATTTACTTCCCGAGAAGGGGACGGATGGATGGAATGGGCGGTCACCGGCCCCAGGGGAGGCCCTGTCTCCAGATGCGTCCATGTTGCATCACACAGGAGCGGAGGGCTGCGGAGCTGGTTCTCACGGGTCTCCGCTCTTGCCCTTTGCTGGGGTGAGGAGTTTCCCGTTTGTCATTTCATCCTTTCCTTCCTTCGCCTCTATTACCGCCCAGCAGGTGCTCATCTACCAACCCAGAGGGAATGCCTTCTACCCTGCACTCTCAGAATCAAGTTGACAGGCAGTGGCACCTTCGTTTCCACGGAGGGCAGTGCCCGACCAAGCCCACAGCAGTGCAGGTCTGCCGTTCCCGCCTCTCACTCGGGCCCAGAGGGGAAAGTGTGTGAAGGAGACTCGTGTACAGATGATTTCAAACCGCGTGTGTTTCATATCGCTAGGAGAAACTCTGTTTGAGACCATGGCTGCCTATTTAGGGATCCGACGACTGTTTCTTTTTACTTTTAAAAATTATTTTAAAATACACAAAACAGGGCCGGATATTTAGCTCAGTGGTCCTGGTTCCTTCCTCCCAAGCACAAGATCCTGAGTTCAATCCCCGGTAAACACATACAGTGCTGGGCGTGGTGACTCACGCCCACCGGCCATCAATACCACATACCACAGCGCCAGGCGTGGTGGCTCACGCCTGTCATCCCATCACTTGGGAGGCAGAGGCAGGAGGATTGCTAAGTTCCAGGCTTGCCTGGGCACCATAGTGAGCTCAGGGCCAGCCTGAACTACAAAGTGAGACCCTGTCTCAAAAAAAAAAAATACACAAAACATTAAATTTATTATCTTCAACCCTTTCAAATGGAATTAAGTATACTCACATGGTGAAAGAAAGGAAATATGAATATATAATACTTACTGTGCCGTCACCAGCTTCCATCTCCAAAACACTTTCCATCTTGTGAAACTGGAGCTCTGTGCACATTAGATAACAGCTCTTGGTTTTTCTTCACTTTGTGGCAACAGCTTTTCTAGTTTTTGTCTATACAATTTTGACTTCGCCAGGTAACTCACACGTGTAGCATAATGCAGGATTAGCCCTGTGGTGACTGCCTTATTTTGTAATCTCTGGGTGCATCCATATTATATCACATACCAGGATTCTCTTCCTTTTGAAGGCTAATGTATACTGCACTGGTGTATATACCATATTTTTAAAATCTCATCCTGTATCTGTGGACACTGAGTTGCCTCCACTTCTTGGATATTGGCAATGCTGGGATGGTTCGCACGGGTGTACAAACACCTGATCCAAATTCTGTCATCAGTTATTTTGGGTATATTCATGGAAGACCCTACTGCATCACACAGTGAGTCCATGTTTAATTTCTGAAGAGCTGTCATGCTGCTTTCCGTGCTGGCCATCCCATTTCCCGTCCCCACCACTAACAGAAGAATTCCAGTTTCTCCACATCTTTGCCAACATTTGTCATCTTCTGCTGTTGAGTTTTTTTGTTTCTATTGTTTCTGCCAAAAAAAAAAAAAAAAAGTATAACATATCCCCATACCCCTGAATTAACAGTTTCTCAACTTTTCTGGTTTAGTAATTCACACTTCTCCCTAAAAAAGAGAGTGGTACAATTTTGAAACAACAGCTTGTCCACAGTTTAACCTGATTAAGATCCAGTGTAGATTAGAGAGGCAGCCGCCCAGCACAGCGAATGCTGAGCAGGAGAACTTGGCCCATAGCATGTGGGTGTCGGCCTGGTCATCCTCAGAGAGGCCCTGTTCCAGGACAGCAGTGTTTCCCCTCTACATGGTGGTGAGGCCTGTACCCACATTCCGTGCTTGTTTAATGGCTCCTTCTCACCCAGGAAACCTTAAACTGGGGCTTAGTGCTGTGACCTCATAGAGACTCAGGGACATAGCAGTGGAAGGACTAGGCAGATGTCCTGACTAGTGTGTGTTTGTGTGATCATTCTCATTTTGTTTCTGTTTCTCTATACTGGAATGGAAACAACGCAATTTGGAATCTATGCAGTTCTTCAACTAAAAGCCCTTTTCATCAAACAGAAGAGTTGTAAGGGATCTCAAAGATGTATGTGCCTGTGAGAAACTGTGATATCTTACGGAAAGATGCAATTTATGGCTGATGTAGAGATGTTAGATGAAATGGCCCAGAGATGATGTATGAATCCGTGTTATGGGCCATCTTTCCGTAGGAGAATAGAGTGTGCCTTGGTTCACAAACTTAATTTGTTCCACAGTTCTGAAAAAGGTGATCTCATCTGTGTTTGTGTGGGAAAGATGCCCATGGCCACGTTCATCACCTGATGCAGAGTTTGCAAACAAAACCAAAATTTTTCCAAGCCCTTCTGTTTTTTTTTTTTTTTTTGCTTTTGAGACAGGGTCTTGCTTTGTAGTTCAGGCTGGCCCTGAGCTCACTATGGTGCCCAGGCAAGCCGCTGCGAACTCAGCAATCCTCCTGTCTCTGCCTCCCAAGTGCTGGGATTACAGGCATGAGCCACTATGCCTGGCATTTCCAAGCCCTTCTGTTTGCAAATCCAATTGTCTGCAAACAAAAGGGTTTCTGAACTGAGGTACTACTCCTGTCTAAAGCTGCCTCTGAATATTGTTAAGCCCTTAAGGCCCCAGTCATTTTAAGTTAATCCATAAGTAATCATCTCTAGGGTAGATTGTTCAGTATGGTGAAAAATAAAGTTATACTCCCGTCCAAAATGGGGGCAAGTGAGCCCATGGAGAGGCTCTCAGTATCACAGCAGTATAGTTGTATTAAAGGCTTTCCCTTCACTGCACAGCAGGGATTACAAGTCACGGGGTATTGTCCCTATTCCCCGAACAGAACTAGGAGCCTTGGGAAGAGCCCAGTGTCCGGCGAGTGTGTTGATGAGTCCAGCGCGGGCGCCCGGCCTCACTCCCGCCTCGCCTGGAGACGTGCTGGGAAGGGAGGCTGAGCAGCGTCCTCCGGAGACGTCCCCTTACAAGTAGGCAGTGAGAGGCAGTGAAAGGCAGCAGCTGACCCTCCGGCAGTGCCTTGGGAGGCCCGCGGGGGCGCAGACCGCTTTACCTCAGGCTTGGTGACAGTGCCGGGGCGAGAAGGTGTCCTGAGTCGCAGTGTGAGTCACCGTTCCCTGGAAGCGGTCCTGAGGCCCCTTCAGACTCGGCTATCTGCCCTGGCGCAGGGCCGTCCCTCCTCGGGACCCACGGCGGGGGCGTCAGCCGATCCGCACCGGCTCCGGAGGGGATGATGACAGGGTGTACTCGGGCCTCTCCATGCTGCTAACGGTTGTTGAAAGAATAATCAGTTACTGAAAGGGGACGCACTTGCTGAAGGGAGCCGCTCCTCAAACTCTTGGCCTTTTTCTTTGGTTTTATTGTCCTGGCTTCTGTAGTTTTGCTTTTGAAAAATGGGACCCATCTTACGATTTAGCAAGTGATTGAAGACGCTGATTAGCAACTGATGAATGGAACAGGAGGTGTTAGAAAGCATGGGATTGGAAACCGTAGAAGAGTTTTCGGCTCTTAAAGGGAAAACAGCAGTTGGTGGACATCTCCCCTGCCTGGCTGCGTCTCTGGTGCCCGGCATGGCAGGCGGTAGGAGAAAGCTGTGTCCTGGTTAACCTAAAAACAAATCCCTGGATGAGGCCTCCTGGTCTTCCTGCCCTTCCCCCCAAACCTGCTCCCCAAATGTTCCCCCTGCCTCAGTCCCTACGGAGCAGTAGGGTGCCACCAGCAGCTTTCGCATGGAGCCAGCAGCGGCAGGGCTGCTTGGAAACATCCCCTCGTCCCCTTGCCGGGCTCAGGGCCCGCAGTCCTGAAGCTTGGGCGGGGCGGAGCCCAGGGGCTCTGAAACACGCGTAGTTCGAGAACCCCGGTCCCCACGCACTCACCCCCCAGCGCTCAGCTTCTTAACCAGGTGCGCTGCCGGGCTGGTCACAGCAAGAGCCCTTTGCGTTCACGTGTGAAGCAGAATTGCTTCTTGGCCAAGAAGGGGAGCTAGACCGATCAACTATGGGTTGTGACCTTCTCTTTGATGTGTTTGCAGTGAGGACACCACGGAAAGGCAGTGCGGGCCGCAGCGCCTTCTGAGAAAAGCTGCAAACATTTTGCAGTTCGTTCCGGTGAGGTGAGGACGGCTTAGGGCCTCCGCGTTTCCTTGCTCCAAGGTGGTAGCAGCTTCCCGCACAGCACAGCTCCTGTTGAAGGGAGGAGAGAGAATTCTGTTTCCTAAAGAGTAGATTCGCCGGGAAGATGCTGCATGGTGGATGAAGGCTTCGTGCTTCGTGCTCCGGGCTCCGGGCTTCAGGCTTCAGGCTTCAGGCTTCAGGCCTGCTGCTCTCTCCAGAGTCTGCATGATGTGCAGCAAGGCTGCCGCCTGAGTTGGGAGACTGCAGTTCGTCTTCCACATCGGCCTGGGTTTGAAAGTGGGGGGAAGGTGCCAGTTCTGCTTCCCAGGGCTCACTCTCCTCAGCCTCCTCAACTTGGCTCTTTGGCCCTGCTCCACCCTTGGGACACCTGGCCTGGTCTGGAGGGTCAGAAACCCCGCACCAGTGCCCGAGGGGGACCCAGTATGGCAGGCGAGACAGAACGGGCCACACTACAAAGGGCTCAAATGCCAAGTTGAAACTTTGGTGTTAATTGGCTACTGACAGCTAGTGAGCAGGGCACGGTTTTGTAGGTTTCTTTGTTCTTTGCTTTATCCGCCCTGCTGCCAACTAACTATTTCCTATAAGGGAAGTTGTAGGTGATCAGTAAGTATGTTGACCACCCATCTGTCCATCCTTCCATCTAGAAAATACTGGCTGGCAGAGTACCAAATGTAGAGGTGGACTTTCTAGAAGTTCCTTGGGGGTGGGCTTAAAGGGTGAACTGCAGTTGATCATTACTGGAGATGAAGAAAGTAACGTGGGAGTTAATTCTGTTCACGTCAAGTCCAGGGAAAGTGAGTGCTTCAATAAGGGCAGACTCAAAACGGATGAAAGCTTTAGTGTCAGAAATACAAGTGTGGTCCAGGTGTAGGGGTCAACGTGATTCATGTCAGGGTATGAAGAGATGAAGGCGATCGGGGCTGGCTCTAGGTTTTGAGTCTGGACTACTGAAGAAAATAGGTGTTACCAAAAGAGATCTCTGCTGTTATGTTCAGCTGTGTACCGCCGAATTTGGGGGGCCGGCTCTACAAGATGGAGCCGTCCATAAGCACCCAGAAAGGGGGCTCTGAGCCAGCAAGGACAGGCAGGAGGAGCCTCACGGAGAATTTGTCTCACCCTAAGGTCTTCACCACACAAGACACGGGTTATGCGGTGATCTGTTGAGTCCAAATTCTGTTGTCTTCTGAGAAGTGTTCTGAGAAACAGCCCAGTGTCCAGAGGGCATCTTCTGCTATTTACACATTTTAAGTAGGACTTGCTGTGCACCCTGGTGGAAAACTGCTCATTCGGCTCTGCAGTTCCTCTGTTGATAAGAGACACTGTTTTTCTCAGAAAGGTCCTTTCCCTCTGAGATTTCAACGATCCACTTAGGCAGTGCATTTTCTCCTTCACTGAAATCTTCTTTTTCTTTTCATCCTCACATAAATTGGGAACATGGCAGCTTTAAATGGATGTTGTTTTAGTTTGGTTTTGGTTTTGTGGCATGAGAGATGGAACCTAGGGCCTTCTCACTGAGCTCTATGCTCACCCTCCCTTATTTAGTTTTTATTTTGAGACAAGGTCTGGCTAAGGTGTGAAGTTGTCCACGCTGGGCAAAGTCAGCCTCCCAGAATGCTCTGGGCCACCACAGCTGCTATGATACTGCTTTGATTCAGCTACTAGGAAAAAGCCAGCCCCACACCTGCCTTCCCACCTTCCTCTGCGCTCAGCATGCCGCTGCCTCTTAAAATTTGTTTCTCTGCCCCCTCCAGTCGCTTGAGCCCAAGTCCCCAAAGGGTTGTATGTGAGCACTGTAGCTCCCATTTTTGAGGCTCAAGGCCTAACCGCCTGGCTATTTCCTTTTTCCTAGCTGAACCCCCGGGAGAGACTCCAGAAGTATATTACCTCCATAAAATGTTTGGATACAGTGTATTAACAGTGGCTTAAATATCTGCTTCCTACTAAGCACCACTTTTTTTTTGCTTTTGAGACAGGGTCTCGCTTTGTAGTTCAGGCTGGCCCTGAGCTCACTATGGTGCCCAGGCAAGCCGCCGCGAACTCAGCAATCCTCCTGTCTCTGCCTCCCGAGTGCTGGGATGACAGGCGTGAGCCATCACATCTGGCATTGTGCTTTGCGGTGTTGATTGTTGGTGGGCGTGTCTCCACACCCAGCATTCTATGTGGTAACCAGGGATCGAACTCAGGACCTTGTGCTTGTGAGGCAGGCGCCGGAACCACTGAGCTAACCCTCCAGCCCTAAGCACCACTCTCATAATTCACTTATGATCTGAGATACCTACTGGGTTCAAAAACTGGGCCACCTTTGTTCTTTCTGTAGTTCAGACTCATCTCACAGGTTCACAACCACTCTTCCGATGCACATCATGTTGCTGCAGATTGTACATCCCAAGCTGACTCCTGTTTCCGTCCACGTAAGAGATGGGGTTCTGCCTTGGGAATGTCAGGTAGCCATTGTTCTGGTAGATTCCTCCTGCAGACGGGATCCTCGGGAAAGTCAGCTTTGTGGGGAGCTGGAAACCACACGAACAGTGGAATTACTGTCCCTGGACTAGAGCCTCCAGAGCTCTTGGTGATCCGTCTGCCCCAGCAGTAAGAGCAGCCCGATGCCCCACCGCTCAGCCAGACGTGCGCCCCAGCACCAGCTCGGCGGTCATCCTCCAGGCTTCAGCGCTTGCAGACATCGGAGGAGCCTTCGCTGCCAGCGCTCCAGGCTGGAGAGCTGACCGCGGCGGGTCTGGCTGCCGCCAAAGGCTGGAGGCCCTGCTCTCCTCGTTGCTGAAATGGGTCGGGGTGAGATAGACGCTAGTTCGCAGAGCTGTGGTCAAACTGCTTTCGTTAAGATGAGAGAAAGTATTCTGAAAGTTACCCTGCTGCCCGCAAACGTCAGCTGTGATGAGTACACGCGCCAAGTGCGGTGAGTCTCCGCAAGCGCAGGAAGTAGTGAAACCGCTGGTGGGAGGCGGCGCTGTCCAGAGCGGCCTCGGGAGCGTCAGGCCGGGGGCGGCGGTGGTGAGTTCAGACGCCCCGCACTGCGCAGCCGGCGCCCCTCAGTCTGAAGGCACAGAAGAGGTCGCCGAGGAGCTGTCGGCGCCGGACGGAGAAGCGCACGGTGCCGGTCTGCAGAGCCGAGCTGCAGGGGCGTCGCCAGGCCGCGAGCCGGCGAGCACCTTCCTGCCAGACGCCGGGGAAACGCGGGGCCCGGCATCCAGAACGGGGAAACCCGGGACGCTCTTACACCGGGGGCCGAAGCCCTGGGTGGGATTTTAACACAGACACGTGGTACTCGAGCAGGGAGGCGATGGAGCCGCCGTCTGTACCTGGAGGGCCCCCCTTCCTGGGGAGCTGCTTTCGCGGACGCCCTCTTAGGGCATCTGGACAGGGCGGCAGGCTGGAACAGGGTGGGACCGGTCACCGCCGGCCCGAGAAGCCAGCTCCAGCGTGGATGAGAAGGGCACGTGTTCTTGTGAGGAATTAGGCTGCGCTTTTCCTTTTTAAGCCCTATTTTTTTTTAAGCCTGTTGTTACTGTGAGATGTCTTGTTCCCAGAATACTCGTGAAGGCTGGACTAAGAAAACATGAAATAAGAATAGACACTAAATTATTAGCAAACTAACAACAGTGGATCAGTTGATGAACTTCTTTAAGCCTCGGTTTGCTCATATATAAAATGGGAATTTTTTTTGTCTTCCAAGAAAGAAGTGAGAGTTAAATGAATTCATACAGAGCTAGAGTACCAGGAGAAACCGGTTATAAGATACTCAGGCAGCAGGGTATATAATCAAGAGAAAGTGTTGGTGGGGGTGGAAGTGGGTTTTACTCCAGGCCATTCATTGTTCACCACTTGTCAGCTCTGTGACCCTGAGCGATGTCCTTGGGCTCTAGCTCCGGTTTCCTCTCCTGTGCGACGGAGATGAAGACAATGGTTGGTTCGAGAATTAATGATAATGAACCAGAGATTTAGCTCAGTGGTTCTGGTGCCTGCCTAGCAAGCTCAAGGTCCCTGGTTCGATCCCTGGTAACCACATACCACAGTGCTGGGTGTGGTGACTCACACCCACCAGCAGTCAGCACATAACACAGCGCCGGGCACTGTGATGACACACACCTGTCATCCCAGCACTTGGGAGGCAGAGGCAGGAGGATTGCTGAGTTCCAGGCTTGCCTGGGCTACATAGTGAGCTCAGGGCCATCCTGAACTACAGAGCGAGACCCTGTCTCAGAAAAAAAAATTTAATGACACTATAAGTGATGCAAAATATAGTCAGCACTCAGTAACTAAACAGTGGCAGCTGTGATTATGATTAATTTTATCACAGAATTGCCTAGATTTGAGCAACTGTGGAAAAAAGAAACCGACGATAAATACAGCAGGTACCCTTCATCTGGCAACTTTAAACGCAGAGGTCAAAGAAAGGGTGAACCTGACAGGAGACTCGGTAGTGACTCATAAATGGAGACGTGGGCGGTTAACATCAAGCGCAGCTCAGGGAAGCACTTTGCCTTCAGCGCGAGCCCGCACGGGTTAGTCCACCGCTCCCAGGACATGTGGCGGTCTCGGAGCCAGGACTTGGGGAGAGCAGGCGCCTCCGCTGAGAGCCAGTCTTCTCTCTGTTCCACTCGTTTGGCAAAAACAAGCGAGCAAACCCAGCGAGCCGGCCAGGCTTGTTCACTCGCGTGTTGGGATCCAGGACCTTCAGAAAGGGGACGCTCGCGGTTTAGCGTAAACTTGAGCTGACAGCGAATCCCTGCGCGCCCCTCTGGCAGGGTCGCTTGCAGCCCCCCGAGGGCAGCGCCCGTTTCCAGAGCAGCGGCTCCTGCGCTCGGGCTGCGCTCGGGCGGCACCGCCTTGTGCTGTTCACGCTCCCCAGCCTCAGGGCAGGGCTGCGGGCGCCTTCCCGGCAAGCGGCACTGTGCCACGGCCCTGCCCGGGTGACCCCGGAGAGCCCTCGGGGCCGCTCAGGCTGCTTCTGTGGCCGGGAAGTGACCCCAGGAAGATCGAAAGCCTCTCTGCTGTCTGTCAGGAGCCTCATCCCACGGGGAGAGTGAGATCCGCAGTCGTCCATAGAGAAGCAGGAAGCAGCGGTGAGAGGGCGTCTGGGGACTTTCTGAGTTTCTAACACCGCCGCGCGCAAGCGCGGAGCCCGCATTTGATGCTGGCTGGGGTTGGAGGCGAGAGTCGGTCTGTTTGAAGTTTTGTGTTGCTGTGAGAGAAATTCACAGGGAACCAAGTAGAATTTGGGGCACAAAAGCTGGCTCACAGTGCTGGTGGCAGGGCGGCTGGTGCAGGACCCCGCGTCTGCTTTCCGTATCAAGAGATACTTGGACTAGTGTTCCTATCACATTCCACTGATAAGCGGTAATAAATACCTCCTATCACACAGGTCCCATTATCATTTGGAAACATAGACAATGACAGTTTTATGGATAAAACGATTTCTTTTTTCTTACGGGGGTAGCTCAGTATCAATCACACTCCTCCATACTGGTCTTACCGTGAGTGAAACGTCACTGTTTGGCTTAGAATCCAGAGAGGGCTGGAATCTGGGCACGCGGTCCTGCAAAGAGGGAAGGGATGTCTTCACCAGCGTATTTGTTTCTTTGAGAAAATGATGTGTTCAAAGTATCGAAAGTAGATTTTCCAGTTGGCTACGGTTCTTGGAGCGTGTTTTCACAAGATACATTTTCATAAGACATGCAAGTTACTCATCCAATGTTTCTGCAGCAGATTGTTCACTAAGCCGAAAAGAGCGCTGGCGGAGAGTGGGGCGTGTTAGATCTCAGCCTCCGGACGGTCACCAGTTGTGTGTGCCCCTAGCCCCCCCTCAGGCTCTCGGGTTCCTCACGCATCCAAAGGGTGCGTGAAGCGAACGTGCCCAGCCTTCCGTCCCACCCTGAGTTCCCATCACAGCAGGTCTGTCGTGCGTCCGTGTGTCCGATGAGAACCCTGCGGCGAGTGTGTGACTCGTGGCATTGTTCCTGGAGCTCTGGACCAGTGATGAATAACCCAGGTCCCCTTAGCGGATGGGAGGGTGAAGCAGTGAAGTGGTCACGCGTGGAAGAAAGCAGGAGTGTGAGGTCAGGCAACCGCAAATAAACCACATTTCCTGGAGGCAAGTGAAGCCACTGTTTGTGCTGGATTTTGAGAGGGAGAGAATTTCTCTTCTTGTTTCAGAGAGTAGGGACCAAGAGAAATCTTGAAGAGGAAGTGATTTCTGACTTGAGATTTCATTTATGACTTTATTGTGTGTTCTGCGGTAAATTCCTTTCACTGTAATGTTAACGGAGAGCCATTGTGGATATTACATGTGTTTTGATCTTGCATTGTTTCAGCGATTTCTTAGAAATCTCCCTTTTAAGATTCAAGTAGAATGTGTCTAAATTTTAATAGAGAAAGACAAACTGCAGAAGAGGTGGGGAGTAATCTTCATAAACTTAGTACCACTAATGACTCATTCTCTTTTTAGGTAGGGAGTGGTCCTTCTGGTTATTAAACAACTGGAGCCCTCAGATTTTGCCCTGCATTTCTCTGATGGTAGCGTTTGCAGTCTTTTAACTAAATCAGACGCCATCTGGATGACATAGCTATGAATAAAAAAATACATCCCTACATTAATGCAGTTTGCAAACTCCTTATCATAGGAGACAAAAATGGGGATGGTTCTTTCTGTGGCCTCTTTGTGGGCGTCTCCAAGTCACTGTGCCAATCTCTGTCGGTCATTTTGTTCACTAAGCCGGGTACAGAAGTGTAGGCCTCCTCTTCTTCCAGAGCCATGCCCCCCACCCCCCACGCACACCGCTGCACCCTCTCATGTTAGTGATGAGTGGCTTCCAGCAAAGAGCAAGGCCTGTCGGACCTCCCTGTAAACCTACGCAGGTCCTGATAATCTCCCTGTCTTCAGTATTCTGTCTCCCCTCCTGCCTCACTTTGTGATTTTTTTTTTTTTGGTGGTACCAGGGATTGAACTTGGGTCCTTGTGCATTCAAGATTGGCGCGGTACCACTTGAACTAAATCCCCAGCCCTCCTGCCTCACTTTGACTCTCAGGGGAACTCAGTGGCGGTCTCCTCGGGTCTCCTGCTCGTGCCCCCCGGGCCGTTCTCCTGGCACCAGAACTCTTGATCCTGCAGTTGGATGCGGCCCTGCTGTCACCCTTCCGCAGCTTCCAGTGACATCTCCATCTCCTGCTTGAGTCTAAAAGACCCTGTGAGATCTTCGCCCCTCGCCTTTCCAGTTCCGTGTTTCCACACCAAACTCCAGTCACATGTCCTCTTTCTTTTCTTGGAAAATCCAGGCTTTGTTCCTGGCGCAAATTATCTTTTCTGTAATAATCTCACAAGGGCTTCCCTGCTTTCTTCCCCACAAATAAAAGCAGTGCTTGTTAGAAGGTCATGTGACATGCAGAGAATACCACATTCATGAAAATACCGTTGTCACAGCACTGGGAATTTATGAAAACGGGGAAACATACCACTGCTGGTTGTCTACTGTATCAGTCAGACAGGGCTAGGCTTGTTGCAGTAACAAAGAGCACCACTGTTTAACCAAGAAGAGTGCGTGTCTCACTCGTGCTATAAGTGTTTTGTGGGTTAGATGAGCCTCCCGTGACAGGTCACCTTGACTCTAAGGATACAAGCTGAGCAAGGCTCAGCCATCTGGGATATGCTGGTTGCCATAGCGGGGTGAAAGGAATATGGTAAATTATTCTCCGATTTTTTTTCAAAGCTTTCCACCCAGAAGTGGTTTATTTCTGTTGTCATTCACTGGCCAAAGCACACGTGACCACATCTTATTTGAGGGGAGCAAGCAGTGGAGTGCAAACCATTTGTTTAATAAGAATAAAGTGAATTTGGAGTGTCAGTGCACAGCCAAGACGGCTACTAGCACCCTGCCGGGCTGAGCAGGGCCTGAATTCCAGCGCAGACTTTGAGCTGAACAGTGAGCCCCAGCTAAAGCCCGCGGCAGCCTGGAAAAGGAGTGGTTTTCCTCACTGACCGGAGGTTAGCTCGTGGGCACCGAAGTCCAGCCGTCAGCAGCGGCGTCTGTCCCTCCCGGGAGGTGAGGTGACCTAACGGTCTCGCATCCCTAAGTACTGATCGAGACCCTGCTGTTAGCCAGACATGGCGGCAGAGCTGTGACGGCCCCAGTGTGGTCTCTGGCCTGGGATCGTGGCTTCTCAGGAAAGGTGGACACTAAGAAGTGATGACAGCGTGATGCTCATGGAAAGAGATGAGCCGGAGGCTGTGGGTCGTCGTGTGACAGCAAGAAGTTCTGTGTCGCGGACATTCTCCTCCTCACACAGCACCTTGCGTTTCCACTCGGGCTGACTGGTGGAACAGGTAATTCCGAGGCCTTGCGCTTTGAGGCGTCAGCGCGCACTGGAGCACGCTAAGGACTAGCGTGCATCGCAAAGCGGGCCCTGAAACAGCCGTGCGCTCCTAACTCCACCCGCGTCTTGGGATGCGTGAGACTGGGAGGTCGCGACTGTCGTGGCCGGAAGGCAGATCCGGGCTGGGACTTCACACTTCTCCCCCTGCAAGGACCCGGCCGCAGGCGGGGCCGGGTGCCCTGGACAGCAGCTGACCCTGGGCTTCCATCTGTCTGTCCGTGAACACAGTGCCTCTAGCCGCCTGTGTCCCCACCGCTGTGTGCTGCGTGCTCCTGGCTGCAAGCGCTGGGATTTCCTCCCCTCTGCGGGCTCCCTCCACGGCGGTGGGCGCTGCTGCCTGATCCCGGCGAAGGAGGCGTGGTGAGGCCTCTGCAGCCTCCGGTGCAGACTCGAAAGCCCGTCTGCAGCGCTGCCCCGGGGAATTGAGTTCCGCTACAGACAGCGGTCGCCTGGTGCCACGCGTTCTGAGACGTCTCCCCCGTCACTCCACGCACACCTACTGTGACCTCCAGAGTGATCCTCCGGGTCAGTGTGGGCTTCACCTTCCGGCCCCCTTAGGAAGGGTTATCTGACTAGGGACCAGTTCTACCCAGGATCGCGGCTCTGAGTCCTTCTCTTCCCTGAAGGGGCCGCTGCGAGGAGAGCACGCCGTCCAGCGTGGACAGTGCAGAGGACAGTGCGTGCTGGGTGGTCCCCAGGCCCGCGCCGCTGGGTCCGGGCTTCTCACACAGTGGCCACCGGTTCTCCGGGCCAGTGTGTGGCTGGCACTGTACACAGGGGCACCGACGGCAGTTTTCCAAACGCGCCTCATGCTAATTGGGCGTTTTTGGGTCCATACTCATGGCTAGGACCGATTCCATGGCGTGGTCCTTGGTGGGGAAGACACTTTAGGACACAGTGGAGGCCGTTAAAATGTATTTGACTATTTCGTATTGTCTCTGAGTACTGTGTTTTGTGTTCTAGTTTATAATTCCTTCTCCATCTGCATTGTTTACTTCTTGGTCTTTTGGCATAAAAATATATTGATTAGAAAAATGAATTAAAGTCCAATTTACGAGAACAGGCTTCTACTTTCAAGGCGGTTCACAGGGCGCTGAGCAAGGTGATGAATGTAGTTTTCAGTTATATCTGCAGACATTAGGATTGATGTGCAGTCCATCGCCTTCCTTTTCCGTGCTCCTCCTCAGCACTGGGAGCTCCCGCGGGACTTGGCAAGGAAGGAGCATTTGTAGGAATGCGACCACTTGGCAGAGGTGATGCTAAGATGGGAGACGTGAGAAAATGTATCCGAACCGGGAGTTTCTCCAGGTCCGGAAACAGCCCTGGGAAGGTCCGGCCCAGCCGCCTTTGCGCCTCCTGGACCCGTCGGCCTCCGCTGAGGTCCGAAGACAGACGCCGCACAGGGCTCCGGCCCGGGCCCGGCAGTGGGCTCAGCCGGCCCGGGCTGTTCCGCAGCCCCGCCCTCCGGCCATTGGCGTCCACGGGGTCTCTCCAGACGCCCGATCCACAGGCGCCCGAGTCCCGCGGGGGGAGCAGCGCGGCCCATCCCCCACTACCTCTTCGGTCCTCTCTAGAGACCGCGCGCCGCCCGCCGCGTCCACGCGTGGAGAGCACAGCTCTAACAGGGCGCCGCGCGGACAGCAGTCCCGGGCCCGGCTGCCGGTGCGCCGTGCACACGCCGTGGCTCCCGAGAGTCTTCTGTGGGTGTCTGGGTGACGGAGGAGGCCGGAGCCCTGGCGCACCCCGCACGCCTCTGCGGGCCGGCTGTCCTCACCCTCGCGAGCCGCCCACGCGCCGCCTCCGGCCTCCCGTCGGGCCGCGCTCCCTCCACGTCCCCGCCCGTGACCCCCGTCCTCCCGGGGCGCCCGCCTCTGCCCGCCGCGCGGAGCCGGAAGCTGGGCCGGCGGGAGGAGGGCGTCACCCCGCTCGGCTCTCCCGCTCCTCCCGCCCCGCAGCGCCCCGCCCGGTCTGCGCCCCTCGTCGCCGCTTCCTGCTCCTCCGCACCGTGTCAGGCCGGCTCGGCGGCGCCTGTCTCTGGCCTGAAGCCTCGGTCCCGCCTGCGCTGCCCTCGCTGACTCGCAGGCGGCCGTCCGGTCGGAGGCGGAGCTCTGCCCGCGCTGACGCTGCCCGCGGAGACTGCGGAGCTGCTGCTGTGCCGTCCGTGACGGGGAGACGGTGTGCACACCCCGCTTCCGGTTTATTCAGCTCTCTCCAGAGCTCCCTCCAGCAGGCCCGTCCCTGTGGCGGCTGTTCCCTTGTGTGTAAATCCCTCCGCCGCCGCCGTCTGTCCGTCTGTCTCTCAGTTCGTACGCTGTCACCCGCTCTGTTCCATGGAGCGGATCCTCATGTTCTAAAGTGGCGTGACCTGCCTGTCATTTGCACCCCAGATTCTCAGATGATTCAGACCCTGCAGAAAACGAGGGATTTGAAGCATACGTGAGAAACGTTTCCCCCGAAACTCACACTGTTTTCTGCCTTTCAAAACTCAGCTTTTCTAATATTTTTTGGTTTTGTTTTTGTTTTGAGACAGGGTCTCGCTTTGTAGTTCAGGCTGGCCCTGAGCTCACTATGGAGCCCAGGTAGCCCGGGAAAGCCTTGAACTCAGCAATCCTCCTGTCTCTGCCTCCCAAGTGCTGGGATTACAGGTGTGAGCCACCACGCCCGGCAACTTTTCTAATATTTTTGAAGCTGTTTCAAAGCTTCCAAAGAGCAGCAAGAACCGCTGTGTCTGCTTCATGCAGGTGATGCGACTCTGAACATTTTAATGGATATATTCTCTTCCTGTCTCCCACACAGACAGCCCTTGTCTGCCGTGACTCCGCCCATGCTGCCCTCAGTCCCTCGGTTCAAGTATCCTCCTGTCCCAGCTCCCTGAGCAGCGGGGACCCCAGAAGGCACCTGACCTTGTGCCGCTTCCCAGGCCCCCCACCTCTCACCGAACGTGTCTGTGAGCTGTTCCGGAACCATCTTGCCCTCGCCCTCTCTGGCCTTGGACTCGGCCATTTCTCCAAGCACCTCTGGGTCTCGCGGCGGACGGTGGGTTTGGAGACAGAGCCGAGCGCCCAGGGTGCGGGACCTCGCTGCGTGCGCACCCGGCCACCACACAGCGCCAGGGGAGGCGTGCACACGTGTGTTTTTGTGAAACATGCATTTATGACTTCTGTATCTCTCCGTGTGCAGATGATTGACCCTGTGTATGAGTTCGTATCAGTATTTCCACTTCAAATCCCAGTCCCTTCCCTGTCCCGTATTTACGAACCCTTTCTAAGGCAGTAGAAACATGGGTCCCGGTACACCCAGTAGCTCCCCTTGGCTCGAGGTTAGAGTTCTCTGCCCACCAGCTCTGTTCCCTTCGGGCCTCGCCTCAGACCTCAGGCAAGTCCCTCCCCCCGCTTCTTGCCACACCCCTCCCCCCCGCTCTGCCTGCTTGTTCCGCTGTGGGCCAGACTCCCACCCCTGCACCTGCGCAGACACGCCCGCTGCTCCCAGCGCCGCCTCCGATGCAGGCACCTCTCGCCAGGAGGGGAAGGAGACGGAAGCGGACAGGAAGAAAAGACCAGCATTTATGCCTTGGCACTGGTGAATTGATTTGGGGTACGCCCGTGCCTTTGCCAGCACTTGCCCTATGTTACATGAGCAAGTATTTCTTAGCCACCCATTTCTTTCCCCTTATCCTGTCCGAATTACCTCTGCAAGGCAGTGTCTGCAAGCAGAAGTCATCTCAGGATGGTCCCCAGAGCCAGCCGGGCACGCTGCTGCCGCCACCCCTGAGAAAACGGGGGTCACAGGAACCTATGGTCAGTGGTCTCGGGGGACCAGCAGGTGCTGATGCGAAGCTCCGTTCAAAAGCTGTGTCTTCAGACTTGTTCGAACGCTCCTCGCCACCTGCTCTTCTCTCGCCTGGCTCCTGAGGACGTCCTCCGGCTCTCAGGCTTCCCTGCGTGATGCGGACGCGAACGGTGAGAGACGTGTTCGTGTTGTTTTCCTTCCCCCGGTACCAGGAGCACAAAGACAAACGTAAAGTGTCTTGAGATGTTTTTGAAAAGCGCCGTGTGCAGCGTGGGAAGAAAGGGGGCCGCTGTGTGGTCCCCGGCGGGGTGGCGCCCTCTGCTCGCGGGCAGAGCGGCTCCGGGGCCTGTGGGAGTTCCCTGTGTTTCCCCTGCATTAATTCTCCGCGTTTCGCCAGCGTTAGTTCCCCGCGTTTCGCCTGTGTTAGTTCCCCGCGCTGCTGTGGAGGGAGACAGGTGGGCCAGCGCGGCTCCTGCAGACCTTCTCAGGCCCCAGGGTCCGGGCCTCACAGTTCTCCCGCCCTCCCCTCTTCCTCAGATGAAGACACTTTGTTTTCTTTTTCCTAGTCTGCTTGCTTGGGGAAGTCTTACCCCCTGGAAATGCGGGCCTATGGGCAGCGGTCATAACCCAAGGCACAGGTCAGACGCGAGCTCGGCCAGCGGACCGTTGCTGTGGCCGTGGAAGGGCCGCGGGGCCTGTCCCAGCAGGTGCTGTGTCTGCGCGGCCTGGAGGACGCACCAGGCAGAGACGCGCACGGGGGGAGCCCTGTGGCTCCCGGCGAGTTCGGCTCGGTCCTCCACACAGGGCAGTTACACAAAGTCTCCACAAAGGACAGTCTTAATCTTTCTAAGCGTCCTCAGCCGGCGGCTAAGTATTGGGTACACCAAAGCCGTGGTACGTCACTGCAATGCCTTTGACGTCATTTACCTCATTGCTTCTCACAGAAGTTGGGCAGATAGTAGAGAAAAGCCGTTTCGCAGAGGAGATTGAGTCTTGCAAAAACTCGGTGAGGTTTCTGCATCATACAGCTGGAAAGCCGGCACGTCCCAAGGCCTGTGGAGTCTGTCTCCAACGTTACACTGCTCCTTGTGCATAGCTGTGGGGAGTTTCTCACGGCCTAAGATCGAGCAGGCTTTAAGAAGGATGGTGCATCTGCGTTTGTGAGTGACGCAGGGCTCCGGAGTAAGGTTTTGGTCTGGAATTAGTGATGTCATACCAGTGACCTCCTAGAAGCATCGAAGAGTGATTACTTCTGTTACCTGGCAACATTTGCATACGATTGCACAGATACTGTCTCGAACATTTAAACACATTTTTGGCTATGAAACCAGCTGGCATGGTGTTTTCTTTGCAGAAATATTTTTAGCAGCTACTTTCATTTCTTTACTAGCCATAACACTATATGAGCTTTTTATTATTTCTTATATTTGTTTGGGTGTAGTATAAATTTTTAGGAATTTACCCATTTTACCTAAAGTTTTAAAAATTTTCCCTCTAGTTACTGATGATAGTCACTTATTATCTTACTTTAGCTTTCTATCTCTTTAATTTCTGCTCTTATTTTTATTGTGTTTTTTGTTAACTAAGGGTTTCTTCGTTGATTTTTTCATATTTAAATTTAAAATTTTATAAATTTTGAGGCTTTCTTATAAAACTGTCTTAATATACAGCATTTTTATTTAGTTGTAAGAAACTCTGAATTCTTTACTGTAGAATATTAAGAGGGAAAAATGCATTTGTGAAGATAAAGATATTTTCGTTTTTTGCTTATTAGAGACAGGGTCTCTGGCTGGCCTTGAAGTAAGTACACATTAGGTAGCATAGGCCAATTTCACACATAGGGCAATGCTCCTGCCTCAGCCTCCCACATGCTGGGATGACAGGTGTGTGCCATCATGCCAGGCCAGGGTATTTCTTCTTTATATAGTTGAAAGTGATCTAGGTTAAACAACACTTTAGGAACAATTACACATGTAATAAAATCACTGCACTTTAAAAAGAAGGTGTAACTTGAGCCTCAGGATGACAATTACCTTGGACAGGGAAGGCAGGCAGCACAAGCGATCTGAGCTCACAGGGGCCTTGGCTTCCCGAGCCCTGGTCGTTGATCAGACCTCTTGTGCTCAGTGACACGAATGCAGATACAGACCCCTGGCTTCTTCCCCCGAGAATGCTTCTAGCAGGCTGTGCAGCAGGGGCCCTTTAAAGCCTCAGTGCTGAGGACAGAGATTGATTTCCTTCCTAGCCTTTTTCTTTCCCACATCTCAGATTTCTTGGGATTTCCTGGCAGTGCAGGGCTAATGACTTTTGATACCAATCGATGCAAAGCTAATTAATTTACTTCACCAATTTCATGTACTCAAAATACCCAGGAGTTCGAATGATTTGTTGTTGTTTGCTTTTTTGTTTTTTTTAAACTTTTGTCTATTCTTTGAGTCTCTAAGAGTCTATTCTTTGTCTTCCTTTCCTTGTGGACTAATTAGCTCCTGATGGCTTTATCTGCTGACGGGATTTGAATTGTGGCTAGAGTGTGGAGTCTTCGTGGAAGACTGTGGACACCCTGTCTTCCACACCTCCCTGCTGTTCAACTGATGGCTCTTCTTGACTCTTAGGAGCTAACTGGAGAAGAGAGACATGTGTGAGAGTGTGTGTGTGTGTGTGTGTGTGTGTGCGTGCACGCATGTGTGCTTTATATCTCTGTGTACCTGTTTCTCATACACAGTTAACATGACAAAAACAAAAATTTGTCTGAAGAAATTATTGTATATTGAAAAACTAAAATCCTACTCCCCAATTTAAATCATCATTCCTCAATAATCACATTAAAGATTTCCTCAATTTGGATTAAGCTTCGAGTTTGGCATTTAGAAATATTTAGAGAATATTATATGTCGGTGAGAAGATCACATTACTTTGTGAGAGTGTAATTTAAGTATAGGCATCACAAGATTTGCACCTTGCTTCCCACAGCTCAGAGAGCAGGGGGTGGCATGGGTTGGCAGTGTGGACCGTGAGTCTGCATCTTAGCTCTGAAGCCCACAGAAGGCGGTTGGAGGGATGGGCATTGTTTGATCTGAAGAACCTCAGCTATAAAATGAAAATCAGGAAACCCTTGGAGAGCCCTGTGGAGGTGGGTGCTCAGATCAGACACTACCATAAAGCTGCCAGAACGGCCGCGACCCAGGGCACCGGCCATGCTGGACGCGAGGGAGTGTGGCACCGGAAGGGCGATTCCCTCACTCCTGGTGCGGTGCTAACGGGAGCAACCACTTGGAAAGGTACTTCGGCAGTTTCTTAGAAAACCAAACATATTCTTCCCATATGACCCAGCAGTCATATTCCTGTATATTCACTACAAAGAACTGGAAACCTGTGTGCGCAGAAAAGCCTGCACGTAGGTGTTCACAGCAGCTTATTGATCACTGCCCGAAGCTGGAAGGAACCAAGATGCTCTTACAGTCAATAAAGAGTAAGGAAATTCTTCAGTAAATAGACAGTGGGATATTATTATTAAGCACAAAAATTAATGAACTCTCAAGTCCTGAAAAGATACAGAGAAAACTCAAATGGGTATTAGTAAGTAAAAGAACCAATATAACAAAGCTATATTGTTGCAACTATGACATTCAGAAAGTGGCAAACTTGGGAGAGGATGGGAAGGTTAGTGGTTTCTAGGAGCTGTAAGACAGAAGGCTGAATTAGCAAATCACAGGATTTTTGGAGTAATGAAACTATTTTGTATGACATTATAGTATTAGATGTTCTTAAATATTTGACCAAACTGACAGAACATATAACACCAAGGACGAACCCTAATGTACAATGTGGACATTAGGTGATTGGAATATGTTAATGTAGGGTTATACATTGCAACAAAAGCATCCCTGGTGGGGGCTCTTAATGATTGGGAGGGCTATACTTGCATTGGCAGAAAGCATATGGAATATCTCTTTTTTCCTGCCAATTTTTCCACGAACCTAAAACTTCTCTTAAAAAATACCTTTAAGAAATGGATCTTCATGCAATAAGTGCAGTGTTCCTTGATACAGAGTAGCTCTTCTGTGCGTACTGCTCAGAATTGTTTTCAGTAGTTTTTCCTTGCTCTGTATTTTACCGCAAGTAAAAAGGATCACACTATTCAAAAGTTTAAAAGTGATAAAGTTTGCACAGAAGGCCCCCACCTGGTGTATTTAAGGAACTGGAAATTTGATTGGTTGTGTGTTACACACCCAGACCCTACATTGCATTAAAGGGTTGTGCCTGATTTTCAGAGATAAGCTGTGTAGCCGTTTTTTAGTTAAGAGACTTGGAAAGAACTGAAAATCCCCCTACTGGGTGAATCTTTCCTCTGTTTATGCTGAGACTTATGCAGTATGTATTAAAACAAGATTAAGGTGTAAATTAGAATCAGTTTGACATGTATATGTGACCACTGTTTATCTCTTTAATTGGACAAGTGCAACCGATTTGTTTTAAAAAGAGTTCCAAAGTAATGTCTGTTTTTCACGTTGTTAGAAGCTCATGAGAACTTTCTCCTGGCCCTTTAAAAATAGCGCTTTGTGCAGAAAGTGTTGAAATAACGAGAGTGGCATCGCTAGGGCTCAAGATGCGTTTTGGTGGCAGTGGCAGCTTTTGAGGGTGACGCCTGTAGAGTCTTGGGCAAGACAGTGTTGTGTACTGAGAACGAGAATGACTAGCACGCAGACTTGGGGTGAAAGGGGCTTCTGTGCATTAGAGAGGTGACTAGGAATGGAACTAAGCACTGTATATGTTGGGTACGTATCAAATGACAGGTGAATGGACATAAATTTGCCCACACCAGTCCCCCACCTACATGTTAGCTATTCATTTCGCATCAGCTTTCTTCTCTGTGAAATGTGTTCACCAATATGTCTTTCATAACGATTGTAAAGATCATGTATGATTTCATATGCAAAATAGTTAATAGTTAATCTTTCTACTTCTCCATATTTTATATTAAATGCTACATTTGAATTTACATTTAGGCAGTAGCTAATGACCATTGAAAGTTTTTAGCTAATTATCAATAAGCTGTCCTAGTTTTGAACTACAAGAATCACCACTACCACCACTGCGTCCCCAAGTTTAATCCCTCGCCTGGGTGGCTGATTGTTCCACAGCGTTCAGAAAGTGATGCATCTGAAGGTCTCCGTGGGCAACCAGATCCAGAGGATGTGAGACTCTGCTTTTTAAATGGACTTTTAGTTTATCAGTGCTGTGGGCCCTGAGGCTGAAGAACTGTGCAAGAGAAAGCACATGGGCAACAAGCCAGCTCACTGACTTCAGGAGCAGACTGGTGAGATCCGACTGATGAAGGGGTCACACCGAAGGCACCACCTCCGCCATCTTGGCCTCTTCTGCCATGGTGCTTTCTGGTTGTGTTGCTGTCACATGGACGGGTATAGAAAGCCTGCCACTCATCACAGGCCGCGTGAGCTGCCTTTCCTCAGACCTGTGGACCCTCTTTGTTTCTCCCAGAGTCAGTGATGAGCTCAGAAGCCAAGCAGCGAGCCCGCTCATCTTTAATTGGTATTCTAGGGCGAGTTCTTGGTGTCGGCCGTGTTTTCTGCACCTAACCTCTGTTTAGAGAACCTCGCTCGCTTTGGCTCATCAGCTCTAATAGCCTGACCTTTAGCTATTTCTCTGTGTGTGGCGCACTGGCCTTCACTTCTGCTGTGTCATTTAAGAGGAAAACATCACATTCTTCATTGCGGGGCTGGGGCTTCAGGACCATTCGAAGTTGATCCGAGTTTCATTTTAATGAGGTGATGCCAGGAGACAGCATAGGGCTGCATTTCCTCTAGGAAAGGTGCCCACAGCCAGCACCCCATGCAGCTCTTGGGTATCTGCATGCTCTGATCTAAAGGGACGTGGAGAAAGAGCTGGAACTGGCAGTTCAGAGCCTGCCAGGGGATTTGCCGGGGAAAGCACTTACCTGCTGATAATGAAACATGACAGTTTTCCCCCTCGCTCTGGTGTGAGGTCTTTGCTTTTGCAATTTACCTGGAAATAATGAATGTTTTATGGTAAAATATAACTCTTGCACAGGAAGAGGGCTTCACCTCTCCAACTTTTATTGAGTTAACTGTTACCAACCAGGGAGTTTCATGTTACTATTTGGTCCTAAAATATCATTTTTTGAAAAATCAAAAAAATTAAAACTATGTCTTAAAAACCAGCATGAACTACTTTAAAGGTATGGATATACAAAGAGTGGTGTTTATATAACTTATTTTAAGGAACTAAATTCACAGGTAGGTTTTATATCTTACTGTATATGTTTATAATGTGAATTTCATTGAATCAAGCTTTTTCTTTCAATGAAAAATGAATGCAAATCTCTATGAGCTTATCCACATATTACATATAATCATTTCAAAACAATCCAGTTTTCCTTTCTGAAAACAATGCAATCTTTCAAAGAACAAAGAAGTTGCAGATATTTTGCTCTGGTTTGAAAACCAGCTCGCTTCTCTCCTCAAGTACACACGTCTTGTTCTGTCCTTTCCACACCTTCTTTTGGGTAAATGCAGTTGAAAATCATAAAAATCACGTTCCCAGCCCCAAGTCCTCCAGAGTCTCCGTGGTTTGTGAGCTGGCGTCGAGGCTGGCAGGGGGCAGCCATCACACCGACCGGGTCTGGATCGTTTGTTTCGCAGACGTCTTCCCCTAGTGCCTTCCACACGTGTTTAGTAGGGATTCATGGTTCTTTTTCTTTTTTCTTTCTTTTTTGAGACAGGGTCTCGCGTTGTAGTTCAGGCTGGCTCTGAGCTTACTATGTAGTCCAGGCAAATCTCGAACTCAGCAATCCTCTTGTCTCTGCCTCCCGAGTGCTGGGATGACAGGCGTGAGCCACCACACCCGGCACTGTGGTATGTGGTCTTGATGTCTGGTGGGTGTGAGTCTCCACACCCAGCACTGTATGTGGTTACCAGGGATCAAACTCAGGACCTTGCGCTTGCAAGGCAGGCGCCGGAAACACTGAGCTAACCCTCCAGCGCAAGGGATTCATGGTTCTTAAAGTCAGCCGTCCATGGGACCTTGCTTCGGACTTGCCCTCTAAGGGATCTGAGTCTGGCTTTCATAGGCGAGGGGACTGTTCCAACTCATGTCCATGCACGACAGGACTGATTGCCTCTGAGATGAGGTGGCGCTTGAGTGAAGAGAAACAAAATCAGCAAAGAATGAAAGATGCAGCTAAATACTGAGAGTGCAGGACAAGGCGGCCGAACTCTGCCATGGCATCTTTGGGCCGACTGTCAGGAATCTCCTCAATGCGAGGCTGTCCTGTCGGGCTTTTCAATAGCTTCCCGTGGCCTGAGCTTCGGGGGCATCTCAGTAACTCCCGGTGGCAGCAGCCTGGGGTAATAGCAGGGCCGGGAACCTCCTCCTGGGCTCCCCGGCCCAGTTCATCACCTAAAGTCTGTAACGGAGACTCACACAGTGAATACTTTGCAGATTTCAGAAGGAAAAATACCATGTTAACATGAGCATTCTTTATTATTTCTGTATTTTTAAAATAACTTCCAAGAGCTTTAACATTATCTAAAAGATACGAATATTACTGCAATAGATCAAGAATACAGAAACCCATGAAAGATTTAACAGGCTGTCTTTTTATCCTTTGGCATCCACTACCCTAAATATGGATATATTAAAATATAATTGGTGCTAGGAAGACGGCAGAGGAGGAAGCTGAGAAATCTGTATCTGCACACGGACAGCTAGCTTGGCAGAACCCGTCTGATGGAACCATTTTGAAACTCTGAGACCTACTAACGCCTTGACGCTTCCGGGGAGGCTCGGGCCGTGCACTGAACTCAGGGTCAGTGGGTTTCAGCCGCCGTGCCCATGCTTCCGTCCGTGGCGGGCCACTGTGCGTGTATTCCCGGGGCAGCTTGCGTTCTGCGGGAGCCGAGGTGATCTCAGAGAACCCTCCCTCCAGGCGTGGGAGTCTGGGCTCTGGTCACTGGCGGCCGCTTCTTAAGGTGCAGACAGACGTTGGGCGTCGTTCTTGTGTCCCCCGTCGCATTGCTTAAACCCCTCTTTTCCCCGATGAAGCGAAAAGCCAAGGGATTTAAAAGCCAGACAGCTTTCTCTCCCCTCCCTTAAATTTTGACCCTCCCTCTTTGGGAGTCAGACTGTGACATCTAGGACATTTAAAACAACCACATACGTGAGAGCCTTTAGAAAGTCACTGAATTTAGTGAGCCACAGCAGGATCACAAAAGGAGAGAAGGAAAACTTACATTTGCACTTTGGACTGGTTGTTGGCACATGAAGAACCCACAAAGGTAAATTTTAAAAACACCTTTGGGATAGACAGGAAACCATCAAGTGATCCAAAATATGCATTTCAGAGAGCACCCGGAGGAGAAGATCAAATATAAGGGAGCAGAGAGACAATGTGCAGAAATATTGGGCAAAACATCTCTCATTTAATGAATGACATGAATATAAACATATAGGAATATCCTGAGTGAACTCCAGAGAATCACACCGAAACGACAGTAATTAAACTCTGGAAACCCAGTGACAGGGAGAATTTGGAAAGCAACAGGAGAGAAATGACTTGTCACATACAAAGGACTCTTTACGAAATTGTTATCAGACTTAGCACCAGAAACCTTAGAGGTCAGAAGGCAAAGGACCCAAAGAAATATATCTGCCAAAACTCTCCTTCAAAAATGAAACAGAAATTAAAGCATTCCAGGTGAAATGTGAAGGAATTTGTTACCGTCTTCTCTACAGTGAAATAAATGTTTGAAGACGTCCTGAGAGGTTTCCTTAGGGAACACTAGATAGAACTCGGAGCCATACGAAGAAATAATGGTCCTTGTAAAAACAAATACAAGAGCAGGCATAAAACTAGTGTTACTATAATAACAGTGTTGAACTCTCACTTTTTGTTTCCATGTGAACAAAAAATATTTTTAAGTTTGTATAGACACAAAATATCTGTAATATATGTAAGATATATACAGTAATTCAGTACCTACTTTAAATGTATACTCATCAAATCAGAATAATCAGCACAACCATTTCTCAAAACATTAGCTATTTATATGTGCTTGAAATCCTTCTGGTTATTTTGAAATACATTGTAGACTGTTGTAAGCTATAGTAATTCTCCTCTACAAAAGAACACCTGAACAAATCCCTCCCATCTAACTGTATGTTGGTGCCTTTTAGCTGTTTTCTACCCACTGTGTGCAGGCTTTGGAGACTATTATTCCTTTCTCTTCTTCTATAAGATCAACTTTTTGGCTTTTCATAGATTGGAGAGGATATGTGGCATTTTCTTTCTGGGACTCACTTACTTCCCTTAATATGATGTCCTCCAGTTGTATCATATTCATGCAAATGACAGGGGTTCATTTTGTTATGGCTGAATATCGCTCCGTTGTGCGTACATACCACACATCATTACCTCTCCCCCACTGGTGGACACTGATTGATCCATATTTTTTTGTTGTTAAAAGGGCTCCAGTAAACAGGAGACCGCAACTTCCTCTTCAGTCAAATGATTTAATTTCCTTTTTACGTATACCTCATGCTGGGATAGCTTGATGATATAGTCAGTCTCTTTTTAGACTTTTTGAAAATTCTGTACACTGTTTCATTCTCAACAAAAAAGTTATTCCCAAAACAAAAACAAAATGTGTAAGAGTTAACTCTTTCTCTGACTTCTCATCACCAGTTAACATCTGTTCTGACTGGGATGTGATGAAATGTTGTGCCTTTGATTTGCATTTTGCTTGTTATTAGTCATGACCAATCTTACGCCTTCTTTTAATAAATAGATAACTGTATCATTTGTTGAGTTTAATTGGTTCATCTGCAGGGTTTAGTTTTGGTTCACTTTGCTTAGCTTCATTTTTGCAGGTGGTTTGAGTTCCTTACATATTTTGGCTATGAGAGTCCTGGGGAAGGTGAATATTTGCATGCATTTCCCCCCGATCTGTTTGTTGCCCCTTCCCTCTATTAATTATTTTGTTTTTGCCTCCAGCTTGGTATTGGTGGGCGGGGTGTTGCACAGAGCCTGTATTGTGTAAAGGGAGTTCCCTCTGTACCTAATTTGTTGAGAGTTTTGATCATGAAGCATTACTGAAGCTTGTCAAAGGCTTTTTCTGTATCTATTGAGATGATCATATCGTTTTGTTCTTCATCTGTTTGATGTGACATATTACATGCATTGATTTGCGAGTATTGATCCCAGGGATAAATCTGACTTGCTCAAAGTACGTGATCTTTTTGATATATTGTTGGGTTTGATTTGCTACTGTTTTATTACGAATTTTTGTGTCTCTATTTATTTGGGATACTGATCTATGTTTCTCTGTATAACCTTATTTTTCTGTATGGCTTTGTTAGCAGAGTGATGCTAGCCTCAGAAAGACACGGCATCACTTCTCCCACTTCAGCTTTTTACAGTAGATTGAGAAGAATTGGAATTAGTTCTCTTCAAAAGTGTTTGGTGGAAATTAGCTGTGAAACTATCAGATCTTAGACGTTTCTTTGTTCTTTTTTATTAGTACATGTCTGGAGTACGTGACGTTCACACTCATCTGAGGGAGTGGGTGCAGGCAGTGAATATATATTGATTTGTCTTGTCCCCTCTCAATACCTGTCTCCCTCTATTACTGGAACTCCTTTCCAGTTTTCATTGTTATTAGAATCATTGTTAGTTAATGTTCGCAACATCTAAAAATTAATTCTTTAGGGTAGTTAGTTCATGTACATGACACATCTGAAGTCTGCCGCAGCCGTACCCACCCTCAGACTCTTGAACCCTTTCCCATTTGCAAAAGATCTACCTCCTGTTTCTTTTTATTGATCTTTTATTTTTCTCTTTCTCTGTACCTTGGATTACCCAAATAACAAGAACCATATGGTATTTAAGCTGGTTTGTTTGTTCACATAACATTTTTTTTTCAAGATATATCCATTTTCCTATAAATGTCTCTAGTGCATCTTTCTTTATCACTGGTAATATTCCACCATGTATAGTTGCAATATTGTCTTTATTCGTTTGTCTGTTGATGTACTATAGGCTGCTTCCAGAATTTAGATGTTATGATTTGCACTGCAATAAACATTGGTATGCATGCTATCTGTAGCTGTTTGAGGAAGGTGGCTAGAGGAAAAATAGCTGGGTCAAGTGTAACTTCTGCTTTCAGTTTTTTGAGGAGTCTCTATACTGATTTCCAAAGTGGTTTTTCTAGTTTACATTCCTGCCGACAATGCAGAAATGGTCCTCTTTCATTGTAGCAATGCCAGCATTTGTTATTATTTGATTTCTTGATGACTGGTCTTTCTCTCGATTTCTTGATGATGGGTCCTTTTTTCTCTTTAGACAAAATCTTAGTGTTGCTTTAATTTATATTTCCCTTAACAGCCAGAGATACTGAATATTTTTTCATGTGTTTATTGGCCACTTATTCTTCTGAGAAGTGTCTATTATTCATTCAGTCTTTTATTTCAAAGCTTCTAGATTTTTGAGTTCTTTATGTATCTAGGTATTATTAGTCCTTTGAGGGTTACCTGATGAAAGGTTTTCTCCCCATTCTTGTAGGTTGTCTCTTCACTGTGTTGATAGCTTCTTTTGTGGTGCAGAATTTGTTTTGTTTTGTTTTAGTTTGTTATAATCTTATTCATTTGATTCTTGGTGTTATTTCTTGTGCAATTGGATTCTGTTTGGAAAGTCCTCGTCTATCCTAATAACTTCAGGAATTTTGCCTGTTTTATCATCTAATGAGGTGAGCACTTCTGTTTTAATAAAGTATTTAGATGTTTGATACTTGCTGATTTTAGTGGGCTACATGGTGAGAGGTGTAGCTCCAGCTTTAGTGATCTGCACGTGGATAACCAGGTTTCTGGGCCCCATGTACTAGAGAGGCTGTCTTCCCTAACATGCACGTTTGGTCCCTTTGTCAGAGATTGCATTGCCAGTGTGTGTACCGGCGTGTTCCTGACCCTCTGTTGTGCTCCAAGGGTCCACATGTCTCTCTCCGGGTCAGTACTGCGCCATTTCTAACCGTTACAGCCCTGCAGAGTAGCTTGAAATCAGGTATTCTGATGCCTCCTGCTTCGCTCTTGATGTCCAGAATTGCTTTGGGCTCTGGAGCACATCTAGTTTGTAGGAATTTCAAGGCTGTTTTCTCTAGTTCTCTGAGCAATGTTCTATGTATGTTGATTAGAATTGGATTGAATCTGTATTAGTTTTCTTCAGCTTCTCTAACTTTAGCATATATTTTTATAATAGTTTCTTATTATGACTTGTATTCACAGCTTCAGTTGTAAAATCTCCTTTTGTACTTTAGTTTTCTTTTCCTTTAGCTAAAGGTTTATATGTTTAATCTTTTCAAGATAACCGTGCTTTGGGCTGGAGATTTAGCTCAGTAGTTCCGGTGCCTGCCTTGCAAATGCAAGGCCCTGAGTTCGATCCTGGTAACCACATACAGTACTGGGCGCAGTGACTCATGCCCACCAGCCATCAATACCACATACCACAGTGCCGGGTGTGGTGGCTCACGCTTGTTATCCCAGCACCCAGGAGGCAGAGGCAGGAGGATTGCTGAGTTCCAGGCTTGCCTGGGCTACACACTGAGCTGAGGGCCAGCCTGAACTACAAAGTGAGACCCTGTCTCAAACAAACAAACAAACAAACAAACAAAAAACCCCATGCTTTAATTCTGGCATTTGTTTATATTTTAAAGTTATGATTTCATTTCTTTTTTTCTGATTATTTCCCTTTACTAATTTTGCATTTGATTTGCTCTGTTTTTCTAAGTCTTGAGATATATTATGACTTAGAATCCTTATATTGTGGGATATGTGCATTTATTGCTATAAATTTACCTCTTTGTACAGCTTTTGCTATATCCCCTAGATTTTGGTATATTGTGCTTTCCTTCTCATGTGTTTCAAGGAAATATTTTAATTACCTCTTTAATTCCTCCAATGACCTACTTGTCTCTTCAGAACTTTTTCTGTAATTTCCATATATTTGTGTACTTTCTATTGTTTTTTCTCTTCATTTTTTATTCTATTCTGCTGTGGTCTGAGAAGATTTAATTTCAGGATTAAATCTAGAGCTATGGCCCAACATAAATGTATCCTGAAGAATGCCTTACGTGCTGCTAAGTCTGTGGGTTCTCCGGCTATTGGATGAGATGGTGGGTATATTTGCTGCGCCGTCTGCTTACCTGCTGGTGTCCTTGTTGATTTTCTGTCCAAGCGATTATCCTTGATGCAAGTGGAGTACTGAAGTCCCCAACTCTTATGTTAGATCTAATGATATTTCGATTATATACTCAGGCTGTTTAGTGTAATATGTATACACATTTACAGTTCTTTTTATTGAACTGATTTTTTTATCAGCTTTTTAATTTCATTTTACATTTTTAATTCAAAATGTCTTTCCTGAGGTAAGTGTAGATGTTTCTCCTGGAGCTTGCTCTCATTTTGCACAGAAAATCTTTCTACAGCCCCTTCTTTTCAGTCTATTTTCTGCTCCTGCTGAAGCGAGTTTGTTTAGGCAGCTGGAAGGTGGGTTTGTAAAACATCCATTGAACCAGTCTGTCTATCGTGATTGGAGAATTTAATCTGTGTACATTTAAAGTTATTTGGGGAAGAAGTAACTTCACTAATTTTCTTGTGACTGTTTTGTACATTTTTGTTTCTTCTTACTTCTCTTTTTCACTCTGCGCGTGGCCATGGTCTGCAGTGCTGTGTGTGATTTGCGTTTCTTCTGTGTCTGCTCTGCCGGTATTACTCTTTCACGTGTTTCCCTGATGGCACTTGTTTTCCTTTTGCCTCGAAATGTAGAGTGCTCTGAAGTTATTTCAGATCCAGCAGCAGTGCTAGCTCTGTTTTCTGCTTGTCTGGTATATCATTCCCATCTGACAGGTTTGATGTTACTTTCCTTTAGGACTTCAGCAATAGTGTTCCATTTTCCTCTCATCTGTAAGGTTTCTGCTGAGAAATCTGTTACTCATCTAAGGGGGACGTCTTTACATGTGCCGTGACACCCTCCTCTTCTTATTGTTAGAGTTCTCTCCTTGTCTTTTCCTTTGGCAGTTTGACTCTAATAATATCCCTTGAAGAAGGTCTTCTTTTATCAAGGGGAGAAGGGGACCACGGGAATCGAACTCAGAACCTTGCACTTGCCAGGCAGGTACAGTGCCAGTGAGCTAAATCCCCAGCTCTGGAAGGGCAAAATCCAGAGCTGAGTTGGACTCACCATTGCTTCCTGGGTATTTTGATATAATGGGATGTGAAGTTGCTTCCATATGACATTTATTAAGCTCCTATTGCATATGCTAAATGACTTATAACATGCTACCTCATTTAAATGGCACCACAGCCCTCTGAGTTCCGTGCTGCTGTGGTCCATCCCTGTTTCCCAGTTGAGAGGACTGAGTTTCTGTGCCACTCCTGGAGGGCAAGCGGGGGCAGCGATGTAGACCCCAGCAGGAGAGCCCCGCAGCCACCCCGGAAGGCCTGGCCATTTTTCTGAACCGGTGTCTGGGATATTCCCTTTGAGTGGTGTAACTATGCAGAAGGTAAAAAAAAAAATAGGTATTTGTGCATTTTAGGGATTTAGGATGAAGCAGTGGCAGGTATAAAATAGTAGTGAATCTCTAAAGGAGAAGAAGTCTCCACTGGAGAGGATTAGTGTCAGGCAGGCCTTTCTAAGGAGCTAAAAACAATTTGAATAGTCAACACTTTAAAGGGAATATTTGATGCAGAAATCTTGACTTCTGGAATCTCTCTTTTCTAAAGGGAAGATCTGGAAAGGCGGGGTACACATTCCTGCTACATCAGTTTGCTGGGGGTCGGGGATGTGGTCATTCTTAAAGGGCTCTTTAAGGCATCTTGAGTTGTCAGATCAGCTGGGGTGCAAACATATGACATTATCATTTTATAATTGCAAAGTTCCATTTTGGCTTTCTGCAGAGGAGAGAACTCTCCGGATCAGACAGGTACCTTCTCCTCAGGAGAGAGGTTGAAGCGAGAGGTCAGGGTCTCACCTTGCCCATCCTTTGTAATTACCCAGAGCCAGAGGAGAACATGGCGCACAGCATGCCAACTCTGCCCTCTTCTGACCCTCACTGCGGCCTCCTCTACCCTCCACTCGCAGGAGCCAGGGTATGGAAAAGAACTTTAACTAAAACTGAGAGGTGAGATTTAGTGGTGGAACAGGAGGCTAAAAAGCCAGTGAAAGAAATCATCTTTAAGACCAGGATTTAGCACTGACTTCTCCCCTGAGGGGCCTTGTCACTTCAAGCCTTTAATACCGGGCCTGACAAATATTTAGAAAATGTTCAGGCTGGAACCATTTTGCACCAGGCGAGGACAAGATGTCCTGATAGATTTTTTTCCTCTTTCATCTCTAATATCTATGATCCTCTAAATCCTGCTAAAGAAACATAGATCTCAGAGGCTATTCTGTGGCTAACATTTGGTGCTGGACAAGAGAGATAATGGAGCTGGGTGCAAGGTTTCAGAAGATAACGCAGGCGCCTGCAGGAGCCTTGGCCCTGCTCAGGCCGGTGGGAAAGCCCTATGGGTGGGGGAGGGGGCTTGGAGGACCGTGGGGGGCAGCAGCTCCATGGACAGGTATTTACTCACTCCCCTGTGGAGTGTTTTTAATGAGGGAGGGGTGAGAAATACTCAGAATGCCTCAGATTCCTCTCTGAAAGAGAGGCAAAGTATCTGGGGCCTGCCCTTAGGAAAGTGAAATAATTGCGCAAAAGGTCCAAACTAGTGAGAAGATGCTGCACAGAGGGGTGATTTTCTTTTTCTAGAATAGGTTCCTTTTTCTTTTTTCCTCAACGTTGCCCAGATCGCAACTACACAAGGAAGTTCCATCCAGGTAGTTTACCTCTGGCTGAGCGTGGAATTCTGAAAACTCGGCCCTACCTGGCCTGCTATGGCCTTTCCACGGTACTTTTGCTGGATTTAGGGTTCTGCACAAGACACACAGGAGAACTCTGAATGCATATTATGTGTTTTTATTTAAACTTGGTAATACCCCCATGGAGGGGACATTACCAGCCTCCATTCTACCGCGAAGACAGTGGAGAGGTGGGAGAGTTACACACCGTGTTAGATGTCTTGCTGTCTTCTTCATCCAGAGCTGGGAAATGAGCCCAGCGTGCCGGGCCCAGGGCTAGAGAAAGAAACTGGCGACTAGCAACTTCTTAGAGGGAAAGTAAGAACCGAGAGGGGTCCTGGAACCCGCTGGGAATTTGAGTCTGTGCACAAAGGAGGCAGGTCGTTTCCAGGGCCTGGAGCACCGGGAGCGTGGAGCTTCTAAAAGCACCTGTGGGTCGGTTCAGGAGAGGTTTTACAGCCTAGGATCCCCTTGGACTGTGTCATGCAGGCAGTGGAGAGGGAACTGCGGCGGGGCCCTGCGCAGGGCAGGGTGGAAGACAGCAGCGAGGGCGGGTCGCCTCGTGCGAAGGACAGGCTGCTGGAAGGACGGGATCGGGCGGGAGTCAGAGCGGCCGGGCGCACGGGGCCCTAGAACTTCCGCATGGGGCAGGGGCAATCTGTGCTGGCAGGAAGCTGGCTACGCCGAGGCTTTTGAGAGGTAGTCGTAGCACAAGAGGGAACAGCTGTGGAGGGGTTGAGGAGACAGACAGAATGACATGCGGACTTGAATGCGATGCGTGCGAGAGGGTAGGTGGGGTGGGCGGAATGGTGGTGATCACCGTAGCGCGAAGTGGGTGTTGTTGGCCGGCCGTGTGCTTCGGGCAGTGTAACCTCAAAGCACTGTCTTGTCCTCAGGGCCACGTGGCCTCAAGGCAGGAGAAAAGGAGGCAGTCAAATCCTGATAGAGAAAATCAGTTTTTTCAAGTTTTATGGCTACCTACATGAAACAGAATTTCTCAAATAGTGTTCCATGTGTCATGAAGAAATATATATCTCGCACACACTCGCACACACACACACACACACACACACACACACACACACACACATATATGTGTGTTGAAGAAAAGGTACTTTAAAAATCAGGTTTCTATACTCCAAGATTACCCAAGCATTTTTAACAGAATAATGAGCCAGGAGAATTGCCAGAAGCAGCCTCTGTAAAGAAGTGTTTCCTCAGCAAATTTGAAAAACCTCATTCTTTTCTTTGCCCGTAAAATATTCACTTTATGTTTCTCAAAACACTAGTATTGTGCAGAGTATAATTTCGGATATGATCGCATAGACGCATGGTGCACTTCGGAGTAGAAACGGCCCCGTACCAAGTGAAAACTTGTATTTGTAAGTAGGAAGGCGTCTTTTAATTATGAGTCCGGGCCACTCCAGCCTTTGCGGGGGCTCCATTCAATCGCTGCCCAGACCCTTCCAGTGGCATCCGCGTCTCCCCTGATGGGCAGCTTCCTGCTGTGCCAGGCGCTCTTCTCCTGCCAGACAGCGGCTGCCCCTGCTTGTCCGCCCTCTCCTGCAGGAGGAAAGGCCCGGCCAGGGCTCCTGTGGCATGTGCACGGGTCAGCGGAGGCAGGAGGAGCCCGAGGGGGTGTGTGGGAGCCGCGCGCCCGATGTCCTTGCCGAGAGAGGCTGCCCGCCCCCGGGTCTCCCCCGGAGGTGGAAGACGTGGCCCAGATGGGTCAGAGCAGAACGGTGCTGCGAGGCGCCTGGGCCGGCTGGCGTGACACCCGCGCCTGTGCGGAGGACGAGGAGGCCCAGGCTGACGGTACGAAGGAGCACAGGGACGCTCGGCCTGTGAGGCTGGGACAGAGTCGCAGAGGAGACGCTCGTCTTCTAGTCTCCTGCGGTGCCTCGCGAGAAACCCTCTCCCCGCTCGAAATCGTGGAATACTTTCTAGTCTTTCAGGTCCCCTCGACCTGGGAGTCTCGCCCACTTCGTAGGCCCCAGAGAACTTCTTCCTGTAGGTGGACGTGCTGTCTTCGTTGCCTTCTGTGAACACGGGTGCGAGAGAGGAGTGGAGATTGTGGGCGCCCAGCCAGGCAGTACTTCCAGCGTGACGTGGAGACCATCTGCTCACAGAGGACCTGCTCCCTTGCTGACTCCCCAGCTGTCAGGCCTCCTTTTTCTCCATTCCCGCTGGGCCAGGTCTGATCATCCAGTACCCCATGCCATTCGGGCCTCGGGCTTACTCTAGAATGGCCGGGAACTCATCCGCTGAATGAGCCAGTGGTCTCCAAATCTTTAGGTACTTCTTCCTAGTGCCTCTCAAAGGAGATCTCACCAGAAGCAGAGGGGCGGTTTTAATGGCAGCACACTGGGGAATTTAAGGTAGGCTTGGCGGGAAGGCGTTTTGAGATATCTTTGATCCTCAAACCGCTCTGTTTGCTCGCCTCTAGCTAATCAGGGTTTGACCTTTCACATATGGAAACTTGGACCAATCAACTCATGAAACTGAACTCCGCCATGACACTTCAGGATAACAGTCACATAAATGTCAACTTCTAGCTTCAGCATGAAGCTCCTTCCTTTTTTTGTCTTTTTATGTACAGTAAACGTGATATATACAAGGAGTCTCCTTATTGTGGAAGCTCATGAAGTTAGATACAGGATAGCATTAGACACAAAAGTTGGGAAAAGGAAAAAAAACCCACTAGTGAGGAAATGAGTAATATCCTCACTTTTGTATCTCCAAAGAGCTTTTAGGTCATATTTGACATCCAGACCATTACCCAGATCCTAAAAGCTTAGTCCATTAAAGAAGGAGAGTGGAAAATCTATGGTAATGACTATTTGGGCCCAGGCTAATGTAAGTCAAAGGGCCTTGATCTGTGTAATCGATGTGTTGAAAGGAGATTGTAACTCTTAGGGAAAGACTGACTTTGTGAAGACACACGATCAAGGCGTTTACTCATGGGCAGGCCTGCATTGCGGAAGTGGTATCCATACGTATCTGAGCCAAGTTGGGTTGATCAGGTTCATTTTAAAAACCAAAATCACAGTGTATTTGTTGAGAAAATGAACTACTTGATTTCTAATGGTTCATTTAAATTTAATATAGGCAGTAGAGATACAGATCATTATAACTATAGATTTTGTATTCATATATCTTTGTGTTTATATTTATGTGTCTGTTGTAGACTGAATGTTTGCATCTCTCCAAAACGCATATATTGAGATCCTGTCCCTGTTGCGATTCTACTTGGAGGTGGAGCCTCTGGGCCTTAACTAATTCTTTGGAGTGGAACCTCATGAATGGAATTAGTGCCCTTATAAGACAGTTCCAGAGAGCTGACTTGCCTGCTGTATGAAAAACCAATGAAAATTCAGTAGTATGTCATGGAAGCGGGCCTCACCAGAGCCTGACCGTAGTGGCACCCTGACCTTGGGTTTCTAGTTTCTAGAACTGTGAGAAAAGAAACATTTGTTATTTATAAGACACCCCAGTCTATGACATTTGGCAGTAATGACCCAAACTAAACCTCTCTGCATGTTTATTAACACACACACTCTTCCAGGTCCCTTTCTCTTTCAGTGCTCATCCAAGACAGTGGACAGAACAGTGTATTATCTTGTGGTGTAAAGACCTTGTCATCCAAAGTCAATTCAAGTAAATGGGCAAACAGTAATTTAAACTGCACCCTTCTGATCTCTCAGCTAGGCTGTGTAGCTATGAGCTTCTACTGGGTCCTGCTGTTCTTTTGTCTCTTTGGATGTTGTGTTGGCAGATGTGGGGGGCTTCCTCGTGCCCTGTGGTGATTTCCATCAGAAGTTTACCATGAGTCCCGGTATAAAGAAAAGTCACTTTATATTCCTTTCATGTTATGACTATAGCAAACTACTCCCAAAGCTATATCTTTAAAAACATAAGCACTTACTGTTTCACTGTCCTAGAGGCTAGAATTCTGACTGGTTCCCTGTGCATCACATAGATAGGGACCCTTCCTTGCCTCTTCCTCATGTCCGGTGGTCTTCCAACAACCTTTCCTATCCCTTAGCTGGAAGTATATCATTCCAGATTTGGTCTTCGTGGTCATGTGACATTCTTTCTGTGTCTGCCTTTCTGTATCAGCACACCTGCCGTATCAGTTTGGCTCCTGCCCTGCTCCTATGATCTGATCTTAGCTATTACCAATGAAGGTTATTTTCTGATAAAGCAGCAGTGGGATGTCACCTATCTTTCTGGACCTGATCTTGAGGAGGGTTTCCAAGTCAGCTTATAACAAAGAGGCGCATTCAGTGACACTGACTCCTGTCCTGTCACTTCTCCCCTGCGGTTGCTGTTACTTAATGTGTCATATAGACCCACAATCCGGATATCACTGCAAATGAGTGCAGAGGCTAAATCAGTATTTGTTGAAATTAGATTATAATTCTAAGACAGGCTTGTTCAATTAACAGTGAAATGTCTTAGTCGAGAGAAGTTTTGGGTCTTCTGGCACAGCTTAGACTCAGTGTCTAACAGCTTGGGGCTTTTATTCCACTGTGTGTCTTGATTCTGTTTTGCCTACTAACTTCATCCATGAATACTCTTCCACTCCATATGAGGAGGGCAGTTGCTCAGACCCCCACATTGACTTGAGAATAGGACTTGACTCATTCAACTTTTGTTGTTAAATAATTTGTGTTAGCCTTGGTCCTACCAACAAACAACCAAACAAGTGTTTATCTCTCACTCATGAGTCCATGATTCAAAGTGGCTCAGTTAACCCCGTTCTTGGTGTCCCCTATTCAAAGACCTGCAGGAAACACTTCCACCTGGATGATGCCATTCTCAGTGCAGAGGACAAATCACAGAAGCTTGTGCTAAGTTTTGGAAGAACATCTGAGCTTCCCCTGAGCGTGGATATTTCGTGTTTGCATCCACAGACTGAGGAGAGTCACACAGTCAAGGAAGGTAGTGTGGTGGGAGGTCACACGTGAGACAGACAGTGGTTGGGGCTAGAAAGCACAGCCTGACACAGAGAGCAGGGCCTGAATTAAGGAAGATACACCTGTGTGACTCAGTGGTTGAAAGGTGCTGGGGAGGATCCACAGACAGCTGCTGTCTGATCTACCCCTGTGACTCCTGAACACAAGCAGACTGCTCAGCCTTGGAACTATAATGTAATTATGAACTTGTTCCCACAAAAGGGCCACTTCTTCCAAAGAACAGGAATGAAGGGACAGATGCAGGGTGACCAAGGCTGAGCCACTGGCCCTCAGCAGGGGCGTGGGCCTGGCCTTGCTGTAGCGAAGGGGAGAAGCCGGAAGAAAGCTGAGCTCGGTGTGAACTTGGAGTCTCTGCACCAGATTGCGTGGACTCCCAAACCACGTATGTCAGGCAAGTGGGTGGGTCACAGAGAAGCGGACGGCAGGTTCATGCAGGTGTAGGGAACGGAGAGATGCTCACGTGGAGGGGGACTGGGTCAGCCGTCTTAGCCGCTGGTAGAAAGCAGGAGCAGCATTTGGAGTCACCTTTGTCCTGCCATCACTAGCTGTGAAGCAGACCCTTTCGGTGTTAGGACCCAGCTGAATGAATCCCAGATCGGGAGCGAAAGGGAGCAACACCCTCTAAGCTCCTGCACTCAGCTCTCTGGCGCTGTTGTGCGCCTTGCTCTGTACAGTTGCTCCCGTCCACGTGACCTGGCGGGGCTACAGGTTCTCCCGAACAGAATGCCTAGGGTCTGGTCACAGGGGTTCTCAGTGCGCTCTGGACTCGGAGCTGTCTGGTTGGGGTTTGCGGCTGACTCGGAGGTATTTTAAACAACCTTCCACATGGGAAACGCAGTCTGCAGTTTGCAGCTGGCGAGTGTGAGGACAGCTAACGGCTGTGGGTGCGTTCGAGTCAACACCGGGTATGAGGTAGTGACCAACAGCACAGGCTAGAGTCGGGCTGATGGCTACTGCTCCGGACTCATGACCTCTTTGATTTGGCAGCTGATTAACCTTTCTAGATCTCAGCGTTTTCATCTCTCAAGAGGAATGAAAACGAAAAAGGGCTGTAGAGGTAACTCAGTGTGAAGGCCTTGGGTTCGCTCTTAAGTACTACAGTATATAAATAAATAAAACTCTAGATTGTTCCCCTGAGGAGTAAATGGATAATTCACATAAATCACTTAGTAAGTTGCTTGATAATGAGTCATTTGGTAAAGGCTCATTATTTCTCTCATCATTACCATAATGATGATAATAATTATATCAATAATGTATCAGATATCTCCTTTTAATAATAGTTTATAATATAGTTGGCTAAAATTTATTGAATGCTTTCTACTTTCTCTATGCCAGGCGTTGTGCTCGAAGATCTTTCCAAGAACGTGCTCATAAAAACTCCAAGAGGTAGCTGGGGTCACGGCCCCCATCTTGTGTATGGAGCCGTTAAGCTTGGAGGGGGTCAGGGCTCGCTCGGGTCTCACCGTCAGGAAGAGGCAGCTGGTCACCCGTCCCGGCGAGGCTGGCCCGGGAGCCCGACTCTGAGCAGCAGGCACTCTGGCTCTCAGGCGACACAGAAGCCGTGCAGAGTGCAGAGCGGAATGCCCTTGGGGATTTTGAATCCCAGCCCCCGTCTGCTTCCCTGGTCAGCGGGGGCGAGAGAGTGCGTGCTGCGAGAGCACCAGCTTCGAGTCCACTTTCTGCCTAAGTCCCCCAGGGAGCAGACGGCCCGATTATGATGGTGGCTGCTGTGAAGGATGGAAAATTCTGGAGTGCTGGTCTCGGGCATCTGTGAGGGCAGCTCAGTTTCTCGGCAGAAGCCCCTGGGCACAGGCTCTCCGCGTTGTCTGCCTGAGTGAAAGTGGCCCGTTCCCCACATGTCTGCAGAATTACGATGCTGCATTTGGTCCTCAGACTAGAGAAGAATGGGTGAATTGGAATGTTTTTCTGGGAATGACTTTCAGCCTGCTGTAAAAAACCACAGACTGAAAAAAATCCCAGAGATATTTCAATAGCCTCAGTTGCTTTTTGAATCCGAAAGTCACATTTTCAGATGACAGTTTTGCCATGGCACATTTCAGAGTCCCTAACTAGGGACATAATTATGCATCTGCTTGCCGTTAAGGGTATTACTGAGTGCCTAAAAACATCCTAATGGAAGTTATATCTCTGTTTATCCCAGATGAAAAAAAACCCTAGAATTTCCTGTGTATATTCCATACCACCTAATCAGTTCTACCTTGCAAGCACAATGCCGGCTATCAAGTTATGTATCTGTAAGTGCTGTAGTTGAGGCAGAATGGGAGGAAAAAGAGGCAAACACTTTCCTGGATGAGGTATGTTTTTTCCCACAGATCTGGTTTTGAAGATCAAGGGTTCCCTGACCTCTCCTGTCACTGTGCTATTAGTACAGAGATAAGGGAATGCAGAAGTCCGTGAGCATGGTGGAACCCTGAAGAAAGCATGGGATTAACTTCCCTTGACTGATATCTTGAGTAGAGAATTTGAATCATCGAGTGAGATTCACACAAATCCATGTAGAACAAAAATAAATTTTCAGGGACCAAGGCATTCAGAAAACCAGTCGTACAGATATCACTTCAACTCATTTCTTATCCTTATGCATAGATAAAATTCATCTTGTTCGATCCACGTCATTTGGCCAAACTGGAGTGATTATTGTAGTGAATGATCATTTTCTTCTTGGAAGTCAGTGATTACTATGCCGGCTAATCTTATTCGTCAACTTGACTGGACTAAGAGACTCTTGGAAAGGCGACTGGGTCATGGTGGGGCTGTATCCTCAGTGGGTTAATCTACTCATGTTCTCGGCTGAACACGCTGTTGGGAGGGCCCCAGCTGAGGGAGGTAACCGCTGAAACACACCTTTACAGGTACGTGTCTCGCTTGTCCTTTCCCTTGTGTCTTGCTTCCTGGCCGCCACAGAACGAGCACTTTTTCTCCACCACAGCCTCTGCCTCGCTCCTGCCTCAGAACCAAGTGACCGTGGGCTGAAACCCCTCAAGTATAAGCCAGATCCAACCTATTCCTTTAAATTGTGGGTCTCAGGTATTTAGCTTGAGCAATAGAACAGCTAACCAATATAGTTAGTATATAAATGTAAAATAAGCATAAATCTACGTTGCTTTTGTCTTGTATTCCTTTTATTACTCTCATAACTCTGATTAAACTAGAGAATCTTCAGAAAAAATTATGATTTTCTTTCTTTAGTAGAAACTGTACATAATGCAAAAAGTGTTCCTTGACTAAATTTGTCTGATTAACTAAGTGACTTGTTTCATATATGCAACCTGTACATATGCAGTTCTTTTTTAAAAAAAAAAAAAGACAAACTAATCCTTACAAAAAAGTAAAAACAAACTGCTTAGTCACATACAGTATTAGAAATTGAGATATTATGATAATCAATCTACCTTAGCCCCATTCAAAATACTGTTTTCCAGTGAATGGTTGGTTAATATTCTTGGCTCAAAAGCTTAATGAAATTTAACCTAGGAGATCATAAAAGTGTTTAGTGAAGTCTCTGGGTGTATTTCCCACATAGCATCTGTCTGGGAACTTCTGTCTCTCTTTAAGGAGATACAGTCTTGAAGTCAACATGCTTTCTCATCTTCAGGCTCATACTTTTGGCTGGGAAAATTTGGCTTCAGAGGGTAAGGAAGCTGTCAATGACTAAGAGATACATCAAAATCTCCTTTGAGAGTTGCAGCAAAAAGCTAAAATTATATTGATTTTTTAGAAGTTGCTGAAGCAGTTCAGTAACTCTATCTTTTTCCTACTTATTAGGGTACATGCCGAAAGGAAAATGTTATCAATCCTAGAGACAAAGGAAATATGATTTATTTCTTTTTGTTTATTTTGGTTTTGATGACCACTAACAAAACCTATGATGATAGAAAAAGAATCACAGCTTGAGAATAGGGCTCAAAATGAAAATTCAAATGAAACGACTCTGCGTTTACTTTAAATACCAACTAGTTAGTTATGTTTCTGCCTTTTTGCACAGAATTGTACATTTGTGTTTTTTCATGATGCCAGACTGTGGCTTTTGTTTTAATTTTAAAAACGATCAAAAAGGTTCCTTCTACAAGCCTCGTGAATTGGAGTAGGATGGATCTCTGTGTGCTTTCTTAATGTGATGTTTTGTAAGTCACTTCAAAATCTGGGACTAATGGCCTAAATTGCAGAATATAATAGATTTGAACTATAAAGACTTACAGGGAATAGATGGAGAAGTGTAGCCTGACTTCCATTATATTAAAAAATAAAATAAATAAATATTATTTATTTACCTCTTTGTGCTTGTGCCTGGACAGCCAAAGTAGATGAACACTGAAACTTTCAAACAAATAAGTATCACATTTATCATCTGGTGGCCAAGACCTGTTGACATCGGAAAAAGCTGAGCTTTAAGTACTGGCCCCCCGACTCCCGCCCAGGCGATTTCGCCCCTTTACCTCTCTGGGTTGGGCCCCTCATCTAGCACCCACGCCTGTGAGGGGAGGAAGGAACTCCTGCGGGGACTCAGACGCCCGCCTCCAGCGCGGGGACTGACGTGACTGGTAGTGTTCGTGTGCAGATTGCGTTGTCACTCAGCGGGGTGACGCCTGATGCCATTCTAACAGAACCTTTATTCTGTGGCCAGTACTTTGCAACCCGTAGACAACCAGTAATTATTTGTTAATGCTCCGTCACAGAAATGTCTGTTGTTTTTGTCATCTCTGACTTTAGATGTCATTCTCTTAGACTGTGTCTTCCAATTTAACTCCTCAGTCTGTTACGGATGAATAGCTGACAGCATAGCGGAAAGAAGTCAGGCAAACTTGTTATCTGACCGCAGCGCCTCATTTTGGCCTCAGACGTGGGGAAGGCTGAGCCCGCAGCCCCCACTTCCCGTCACGTTGCGCATGTGTGGACTCGGTGGGTGGGGCGGCGCTAGGGCTGTGAGATACACGCTGCACAGCGCAGAGTCTGGCTCAGAAGCACTTAGTAAATATCAGTTCAGAGGCCTCCGGTGACTAACACAGAAACTGTACTTGATGGCTGAGTTTTACATAATGTATTGCTCTAATAGTGTGAGAGGACTTGGACATCTGCTGAGTGACACACATGGGAAAGAAAATGTGTCATTTCTTGAAAGACCCCCAAGATGTCAGAGGTGGGACAGTTATTTGCCAGATGAAACAGTAATTTTGTTCCAAGTCTTACAGTGTCTCTCGAGCAAACCCTTATTGGAGCCTAAGGGGATTCTAGAAGTGTGCAGGTGTGTTTAATTTTTCATTTGTTGATAGGGGACACACTGGGCAACTAGTGGGCATGGGCCAGCCATGCCAGATGTTGTGCCACATGTGTGAGACTCACACACTGAAGAACTCTTCCATCTACAACATGCTGCATGGTTTAGAAATACTCTGGGAGTGACGTAGAGCCACTGAAGGGACAGTCTATCTTAGACCCAAAGAGTTAGTAAAACACAGACTTAGCAAATACTTATCATGTGCCACATACTTAGGGTGTATCAGTGACTGGATAGAGATCTGGCGCTGCAGTTTGTGTGCTTCAAAGTGTCCTCCTCTAAGCTAACCAGGCAAGCATGTCCCATCTCGGGTTCAGAAGTGATAGCTGCAATGGAAAAATGAAGAGCAAGGGCTGGGAATTTAGCTTAAGTGGTACCATGCCAACCTTGAATGCAGAAGGGCCCAAGTTCGATCCCCAGTTCCTCAAAAAAAAAAAAAAAAGAAAAAAGAAAAAGAAAAGACAAAAGAAAAACAAAGAGCAGACTAAGGCAAGTGAGGATTGCTGGGGAAGGGGGTATGTTACAGTTTCACAGTGGGGTGGTCAGGCCTGCAGACAGTGACTGAGAGGTAGATATACTCGTGCTTATTTTGAATATGGAAACTAATTTATTTTAAACTAGAGATAGCCAAAGAGTTCATGTTTGGGGAACATGCTCCAACTGCCAGGGTAGTGAAATGAATTTTAGCCTTGAAAATTCCTTGTTTTAAGTAAGATCGAAGCCCGAGAGACAGTACTGCTAATGGCAAATGGATGGATATGTAGATGGATGGATGAGCAAGTAGATAAATGAATAGACACATGGTGAACAGATACAAATGATTATGAGAATGCTCATTAAAAGCCAGGAGGAGAATATAAACATTTCTTATCACTGGGACTCAGTTGCTCTGTGATGTCAGACTTCAGCTTTAGTGGGAATGAGGTGGGGGCTTTCAAAACCTGGCCCAGGATAGGTTGGGAAAATGATTCCTGGTACTGACAAGAGTCTCAGCCCACTGACTTATATCTTTTCTCCATGGAAAGCCCCCAGGAGAACCATTGCTCATCTTTGCAGTAAGCCAAGCTGATGTGTGGGATATACAGGTATTATTTGAAAGCCTGACTCTTACACGGTCTGTGCCTACATATGCTTTTACTCTTCTGCAGAAACAGTGAAGCAGCTGAGTGAGGCCAAGCAACTTGCTGAGTCTTCAGTGTACAACTGGGGAGGAATTGATACTGGGGCGATCTTTGTGGATAGTTGTATTGAGGATTCTCAGGTTCTCTCTACTCTAAGGCTACAGAAGTGAAATAAAATGCCCAGAGTTGTGAAAGGATTTATATCTTCCCCAAACCACAACAGAATTCAACTGTCCCTCTAGAAATTGAAATTGTCTACAATACTAAATGAAAGTGTCATTAACATCCACCAAGGTCTGTAGGAAGTTGTTCTGCCAAAGGAAACATCCACTTAAAGAACAATCTTGAAAAGAAAATGACAAGACCTGAAATTAAAGATCAAACAAGTAGGGATGATCTTCATGGAAAATCCATCCAGAGAAGAAATATGAACTGCAGCAAACAGGCAATAATACCTCACCATATGCAGTACTGAAAGAGAATCCAGCCCTCTGCGAGGCCGTGGAGAGGAGGGCTCTTGGGGTACCAGGAGGAAAACAGTAGGAGGCCCACAGGGAGACCGCAACACTTCAAACAACCCAGCCAAACAAACAAAACTCGTGCTTTGTTTTACTAAAACTTACACAGTTCTGCAGATTTCAAAAGGTCTTTGAAAGGCCCTCTGCAGAAGATGCTGGAGAGTGTGAACAGAAAGCTTTGCAGTAGGGAAAGTGCACTGCCTGGGGAAGCCATAAAAGGAAATAATCTTTCATGGTAGGGAAGGGAGAGGGATGCAGAAGAATGAAGGAAGGAGTACTTTAAAAAAACTGAACAGGGTTCGGGGGAAAAAGGCCAGGAAAAAGTTCAATTCTGAGGCTCAGAACTGGCCACATAAGGGCTCTCAGAGTCTGGATTTAGCAACCAAATCTTCACAGTGGTATTGTACTTGCCGTGTCTCCTAAGCAAGGATGAACTCGGCAATTGACTTCAAAGTCTTCAGCTTCAGCCTGACTAAATACTGTTTATGTTAGGAAATCAAGAAGATTGCAGTCCTCCCTTATCTTGGGTTTTGTTCTTTGCAGTTTCATTTGCCTATTGGCATTAGCAGTCTGAAAATAATAAGTGGAAAATGCCAGAAGCAACTATGTGCTAATGCCTGTTGGCCACTAGTCCTCTGAGTACCTGGGGATCCAGTGCTTGTGTTCAAGTGACCCTATTTTACTTTGTAACGGCCCCAAGATAAGAGTAGTGATCCTGTAAATTTGAATATTCAAAGAGAATCTGCCTTTAAGTGAAAAAGTAAAAATGTTTATCTTAATTTGAAAAGAAAAAAGTTGCAATTGAAAGTTGGTAAAATATGCAATAAGAACAAATCTGCTACTATGGCAAATTTATGCAATAAACCTTATGACAGATAACGTTTGTATAGGGAAGAAACAGAATATATAGGGTTTGGTATTACCCATGTTTTCAGATATCCACCAGAGGCCTTGGGATGTTATTCACAAGATTAAGGGGAGACTTGTGTAGCACTGCATGGAATTCCCCCAATGTGTTTAAGATGAATTTTGCAGCATAACTGTACGAAAGTCAACAAAGGACCTGCTGCTTCAGAAGCTAGCCTGCTTCCTCTGGATACAGAAAAATACTTAGCATACGTGTGGTTGCAAGTGTTAGAGCGTGGCATTGCTGTGCTAGAGATCAAAGACCTGCTGTCGCCTTCAGTACGCGCGTCAGCTCTGAAGGCTGCCTTCCAGTGCCTGTCAAAAGATCCCTGGCTCTCTGCAAATTAGTTTTCCTACTGTGCCTCAGTCTCCTCAGGGCGATCCGCCCCTCCCCCCTCCCCTCCCCTCCCCTCTCTCTTTCTCTTTCTCTCTCTACCTCCCTTCTTGCTTTCTTCCCTCCTTTCCTCCTTGCTTCCTTTCTTCTCTCCTTCTCTTGCTCCTTTCTTCTTTCTTTCCCAATGTACGAAGACAGCAACCCTCAGAATTTTGAAAAGAAAACAGTTCTCAAGGGTGGCCGATGTGTGGCAGAGGGCATCGGCAAGGCTAGCCACCTGGCACAGGTGAGCCACACTTGTCTGCACTCCCAGGCCCTGTCGGAGCTGAACCGAGGGGAGCTCTGCAGGCAAGGGCGACTCCAGCTAGCTCTCCGCCTGCTCCGTGGGGGATCCCCTTGCGCTTCCCGGGCGGGGAGACGGGAGGCTGTGGCTGTCTGCTTGCAGAAGATGGGTGTGAGGTGTTTTCCACGGGAGCCTCGCGGGAAGCTGCAGGAGGCGCCTCATTTCCAGCGCACTCTGCATGCCCCTGAGCCCAGAAAAAGCCGCTTCTAAAAGCCAGTTCCTTCTGCTCACACAAGTACTCATGGTTGATTCTTTCCACCCTCACATGACTGCTTTCCAGGGTTATTCTTTCGCCAGCCCTTTCACCAGCGGAGTTTCTCAGAGCTTTCTCCTCCCTGGTTTGGCCTGTTGACATGAAGCTGCTCTCATCTCGCAGCGGGCAGCCAGCAGGTCTCGGCCGTGTGCTGAGTTTGAGGTGTACAGCGTCCGTGTGTCCTGTGCGCTCTTGGGCTCACACAGCCCCCTCGCGGTGGGCAGCTCGCCTTCAGGCCTCCTCCGAGGACACACATTAAAGGCCCCATCTTGGAAACGGACTGTTAACTCGCCTCTTTCTCCTCCTTCCCATGTCCCGCCAACCCCCAGGCCCGAGGCTTCTAGTTCTGCTCCATCCTCCATGCTCTTTTCCTCTCCCTCCCCTCACTCATCACTGCCGGTCTGACGACCGCTGCTCTGAACTGCCGTCCTTTCCTCGTGCCCTGTCCTCACCAGCGAGACTGTCTGGAGCAGCGATCTCCAGACCTCGTACAAGACCAACGATGAACTCACTAGGCTTTCTGGGCTGTGACGTGGTCTCACAGTAGAAAATCCCTCGCTGTTCGGTGTAGCATGAAAGCAGCAGTAGACAGTGTGTGGACAGGTGACCAGCACTCTCTTCCGTGAGCCCTCGCTTACCCTAAGCGGTGGGCTCGGTTTACTTCACGGGACACAGTTTGCCCAGCCATCTTCTAAACCACGAGAGATTGCTTCCGCCGTGCGCCCCGTTACTCTTCTGTTCTTAGAGGAACCTGCCTGAGTCCTGGCTGCCAACCTGAGTGCTTGTGGGCTGCCGGGCGCTTCAGCATGCTCGGCTTTTGAGCGCTCTCCAGTTGATTTGGGGAAAAAGACACATCTGAACATGAGTATCCTCCGAAACGTTGCCCCTCAGGTACCGTTGGCGCAAGAATCGATGGAGAGCGTGTTTAACAAAGCAAATACCTAAACTGTGCGCTAGGGATTCAGTGCTGGGTTCTGCGGGAAAGCCTAGAAACTGGCGCTTTAACAAAACCCCGCGTGATCCCAGCTGCTGGTTTCAGGGTCTCGCCCTGATGCACAGTCTCACGCCGCCCCTCTGTCCGGGCTCTGCGTCACTGTGCTGACCTACTTGTTTGGAATCATTCACTGTGTCCGTGGCATCTGCGAAGCTAGGCTGTAATTGTCCAGGAGGGAAGCGTCTCCATAGGACTGGGCCCAGCTGGTTATCTGCACCAGGGGGAAGAGCATCGACGTGTGTGTCTTCGGGATCTGCTCAGTAGAGCCGAGTCCAGAGAGGGCGCACATGCGGCGGAAAGGCAGCGTGTCGTGCTGGGCTCTGGCTAATTGCTTCTTTCCTTCCTTCCGTCGTTGCATTTTTTTTTCTATCAGTTCCGCATTTTTTCAAGTGATAATTCTGTACCAGATAGTTTTAATGTTGGGATTTGAAAATAAATAAAGTACATAAGTTTTCGGCCTTGTGGAGCTAACATTGGAATGAGTGAGACAGAAGGATGCACAGATGGATAGATGGACGGACGAATGGATGCATGGATGGATGGGTGGATGGTGGGTGCAGCATAACTGAAGGCCGGTGCAGGTAATAGGAAAAAAATAATAATAAAACAGGAAAACTTTGGAAATGCAAGTAAAGGAATTTCCCTGGAACTACCTGAATCCAGGCCACTTGAAATTATCCCTTCCTCCAGCCTTTCTCTGTGTCTTCCTTGGTCAGATCACCTCCAGGATCCTCAGATTAGCAACCATTTTGCCCGGGTGTAGAGGCCCAGTATTTTGCCCAGTACAGACCCAAACGAGATTTTTGTGAAGAGTTAGATTATCACAATTTTGTATGGCATATACCAATACTCATCACTATTTCAGTTCTGCACAATCTAGAGAAAATATATTTGAAGACCCCGTAGTCTACTGGCCAAAGATCTCAGAGTGGGAATGTGGTGTTTCCGGTGACTGCGGTCAGACTTCCGTAATTCCAGGTGTCGAGGCCTTTGGGTGGTTAAATGGGGTCGTGCGTGCTGTTGTGGGACACGCAGGTGGGCAGCTGCAGCCCGAGGGGGTGGTGGCTGCACGGCCTCCTCCCTTCACGGCCGAGGACATGCTGGTCCAGGGAGGACAGTGACTCTCCCAAGACCACCTGGACGGTCGCCTGCGGTTGGAATAGAGCTCAAACATTTCTACTACTCTGTACTGGTTTGCTTATTGCCAGTGGAATCTTGGCTTTCAGAAAATTAATAGGCAACATATATATACTTTAACAATACTACACTACTATCACAAAATTCCTGAAACTGGATAATTTATAAACAAGAAGAATATGCTTCTCTGAACTGGGGAGTCTGGGAAGGAAGTGCAGGATCGAAACGGTTACAGATTGGATGTACAGCAAGGGCCTGGTCTCTGCTGCCCCGACCGGCCTTCTTGTGCCCCTTAGGGAAGGAAGAGATGGGTGTCGCACCCTCACACAGAAGAGCGATACAGGGTCCAGGAGTTCTCTCAGCCTCCCTGTGGGAGCACACTTCCTGTGAGTGACAGCAGAGCCTTCCCCTTGTAATCACTGGCCCAGAGACCCAGTGTCCTCACACTAGGCCATTTTCAGATGCCAACATGAACTTTGGAGGGACACATTCAGACCACAGCATTCATGGACAGAAAAATGAACACATAAATAGTATCATGCAGCGTTCCTTCTGTGAGGGGACTCAGTTGTGCAGTGACAGAAGGAAGAGATGTGACTATGCTCTACATGCATGGAAGTGTGTAGGAAAACATCTGGGAAAACATGAGCCATTCTGATGATGCTCTTAATGAATATAATTAATGATTACCTCCAGGCAAGGAACTACAGTTGGACTGTGGAGGCCAGAGAAGGTTATAATCTTGTCTCTAATCTAAAATTTTACCTTAAAGATATACAGATAATTTATGTAAATTACCAAGAATCTCAGTGAAGTAACACTGGTAAGAGTCTCCACAAACCCATATAAAATACATACGAACATGTTATCTTGTGGAAAACTGAGAGACACAGTTGCCAAGATCAGAATTCTCTGGGATTTAATTTGGTCTAAACCAGACAGCAAGCTAAAGACATCAGTATGTAATTTGGGTCTGTGTTACAGGAAAGGATTGGCAGAGGACCACAGAGCCCCGTACGTTCCACAGTGAAATGCGAGCTCAGACCCGCTGGTTCCCTTCCCAGATCCAAAGCCTGTGAGGAGGGAGCGTTTCCTCTGTGAACCCAGAGAGCCATATTGTTAACAGAAGTTGTATCTGATAAAAGATCTATGTTTAAGCTATAAAATCCAACAGGAAAAAAGAAACACAGCATATGGAAGTGTTTCTACACCACTTCAAGTCAACAGAGACAATATTTTTAAAATAACCAGGGGGAATCTGCAGGATGTTTCTTTCTCGTCATCCTGTTCTCCGCATGGCAGTTCTGAGGACTGAGGTGGAGTAGTCATGACCAGAAAGAGAAGCTGGGCCTGACGTCACAGCCGCACGGATCGGGGTCTAGGTGTTCTCATGGGGCAGCTAGGAAGGAGAGGCCTCCTGGGAGTCTGTGCCTCGCGAAGATTGGGCAGGAGACCCGGCGGGCAGGTAGGAGGAGGTGAGCTCACTGGGTAACCCTGGGCACCCTCAGAGGCTGGGGGTCTCCCAGCCGCAGGGACAGCCAAACCCCAGTTCGTCTGTGGTGCTCAGCGTTGTCCTTATGAAGACAAAGTTTACCCTTTATGTAGGGCAGTCTGGTCATGTTTTGAGTGAACAAAACCTTTAACTTTCGAGATTGAGAGACTTGGAGCGGGTCTTACTGCCTGTCCGGGGCTGTTACTTAGACAGATTTACCAGGACTGTCTCTGTAGACCCAAGGAGAGAAAGCGCCACCCCTTCCTTTGAGGAGTGCCGGAAGCTGGCGTTCACTGCTTCCCAGCGCGGAGATTCCGCCCGCTCCGGGAGTGAGCCCCACTCGGGCGCAGCTGCCCTTGCAGGGCTCTGGGCTTGGCAGGACCAGCTGCGGGCAGAACGGTTGGCAGAGGCGGGCCGCGCTCTGGTCGGCACAGCCTCGTGTGAGGCCGGCTGCTCTGTCTTTAGCAGGCGAAGTGCGCAGGGTTGCGCTTCTGCTTTGAAGTTTTCTGTCTCCCTCTTCGCAGTGGATCAAAGCCTCTTTGCTTTTTCCTCTGCAGAGCTCGTACACGCTCCTGGGCCAGCGCCCTCCTCCCGGTGTGTCCTTTGCCCCAGTGCGAATCTTCCTGCCAGTCCCTCGGGCGGAAGGTATAGTGCCCACCTTCTCCCTCCTTTCTCCTCCTCTGCCTTCCTTTCCTCTGTCCCTCCTTTTTCCCTTCTTCCCTTCTTTCCTGTCTTGCAATTTCTCAGAAGCCCTTCACCTCAAAACAGAGAAGACAGGTACCCACTGAGCGCTTCCTGAAATATCATGTCTTACTAGTAAAACAAGGGTTATTGGTATTTTTTTCTTCTTTTAAAAAGGAGTCTGGATTGGAGAGAAAACTGTTGTGAAGAAAACTTGTGGAAATGGCTTCTGGAGCTGCTTTGGAAGCTGACAGGAATGCGAAACAGAGTATTTTAGCGCCTCTGGAAGGCTAGAGGGCCATTTCTAGGCCTGTTTCTATGGCAGCTCTTTATTTTCCTTCTGACCCCAGTACTGCGGTGCTCGGTGCAGGCACCTACCCAGGGACGAGGTGCCGCACTGGGCGCTGGTGCCCACACCTGTGAGGGGGCAGCGCAGACCCAGCCCCGCCAGCCGGTGCTGCTGCCGGTTGTTCAGCCTCAGCTCTCACGAGCCCGTGGGCTGGCAGCCCTGCAGACCAGGTACACCGACTCACACAGCATTTAAATTAAAATCTCAAAACCTTAAGGCAGCTAGTTTTCAGAAAATAAAGGATCTTATAGATGGTGGTTTAGAAAATTAATGCACAAACACCATCTGCTCAGCCTCAGATCTAGGAAATCGCGGGGTCTGCGGAGAGGAAGAGTCCCTGCGAGCTGCCGGCTCCGCCTGCCTCTGCCTGGCCCTGGGGCGGCTCCCGCGCCGGACCTCTCCCGCTCTTCCGTTCGCCCACTTCTCCGAGTCCTCTCCGGGCCACGGACAAGGTGGCTTTAGAAAGGCTCTCTGTCCCGCCCGGTCTCTTGCTAAAGTGTCTGTTTGCTCACGTGGGTAACTGGCTTTCCCGCGTTCGTGAAGCAAACACGGCCTGAGTGTCGGCCACCCCCCCAGGACCTAGCGGGAGGGAGGGCCCGGGCCCCAGCAGGCCACCTCGCTCAAGAGCGGACCGAGAAGACCTCGCAGCCTCGGCGCGGGGCCTCCCGGGCGCCCAGGCGTCTCACTCTGCGTGTGGCTCGCGCCTTAGTGCCTCTGTCCCCACCTTCCCGGTGGCCTCCTGCTCCACGGAGACCCCCAGCGCTCGCGGCTATCAGGGGACAGTGGCACTCCCAGCTCTTCCCGCTGCTGCTGCTAGGAATCCGTGGGGTCCCGGAAGCACTCTTCGGCTGTGGCCGGAAAAGGAGCTTGATATTACAGATGCAAGCTCCTCGTCACTGCAGCCATCGCCGTCGCTTACATCCTTAATGAAAACAAACAGGACTGCGTCACATCAGCGAAAGCGCTCCTAAAGATGTCGTGTGTACTGCTGACCGAGGCCGTGCTCTGTCTCGGGAACCACGGCTCCTTCCCATGCACCCTACTGTGTGAGATCTCCCCGTACAGTTCGAGAACTAGGGGCCCCTGCCCCCTCCGCACAGGAGGATCTGAGGCGCGGCGGGCCTGCTGACTGGCCCCTCCAAGCCCAGTCTGTCCAGCCTGCGGAACATCCCCCGCCGCGGGGCCTGCGCACAGGCTGGCAGCGCTTTGGGGTGTGTCCAGCAGGCAGTGCACATGGGCACGCGGCGCCCCCTCCTGAGGACGGCTGGAAAGGGCCAGATACTTCCTGTTAGGTTTTGAGTTTACGTCCTTTGCTCTTCCTCGGAGCCCGCTGGCCTTATTCTTCCTGGCTGGTGTTTATAGGAGGCTGCATTCCGTTTTCTTCTGTAGCGGCGCGGGCTGCAGCTCCTGGCCAAAGGCCGAGGTTTAAAAAAAAAGTGATTTAAAAACACACAGAAATACAACCTTAGTCTTGGGCGGTCGTCCAAGCAGGCCTAGACTAGAGCGCCCAACCCCAACTAGAGCCATTTCACCGTGCCGGGTCCAGTGTGTGCGCCGGACCAAGGTCCCGGGTGACACCCTGAGCGCGGCACCCGCACGTGGGCACCCTAGGGGCAGCAGCCGCTTACTCCTCACCGGGAGGAGCGTATCTTCCCGTCCGACCGGGCCCTGCTCCTCCGCCATCGGGGGTCAAGACGTTATGTTTCTCTTCGTATTTCCTCCGCCACCATCATGGTGCCTTCGTGAATCAGAAGCAGAGTCAGGAAGAGGAACTAGAAAAGACAAATCCTAGGAGAAGAGCGGGCAGTTGATGATTGGCTGAGCGCTCCATGAAGAAGGAGCTGTGTTCCCAAGCTCCCAGCACAGGCTGATACGCTGTCCGGATTAGTGGATATATGAGAGAGAGAGAGAGATTGAGATTATGTTTAGAGTCTGTGTGCCCTTGAAAATAAATAGCGCGCCTAAAGGATGGGGTGAAATCTCCTGGACGGGTATTCCCATTTATGAAGGACCTCAAATTTCCATCTTTGATGTCATTTCCAAATGAGTTAGCCATTATTTTATGAGTGCTAAAGCATTATTTGTGAAACACAGATGTTTATAAAATGCAATGCAAAATTAAGCTTCGTCCCTATTATTTCAGTTTGTAAAATCCCGGCAGCTGCCAGAGCTCCTGGGGCAAGAGGGCTGTCTAGACCTGCGCGGCCTACGTTTCGGTCCTCTCCGGGCATGAGCGCGTGCCCTGCCTGCGGGCCAGGCTGTACTGCTAGCTGTCACTTCTGTCTTGCAGATGCCTCTAAGTTTCTCAGGAGCTGGTTGGAAATACACGGCAGTCACGGAATTTTCCAGCAAGCCTGGTTTTGTTCTAGCTCAGTTTTAATTTTGAAGCTGTGAATCCTTCCTTGAAATAACAGTGGAACATCTTTTCTTTCCTCAAGCCCTCCTCAATTAATTTTCAAAAGACAGCAGGCCTTCCCTCCCCTTAACAGGTCTCTCTACACAGTGTTACATAAGCGTTTCTACACATGTGTGGATCTGCATATAAATACACACGTACACACAGAAACAACTGTCTTTTTTGTGAAAGGGAAAGTCTGAACCTGCCCACCTCTCAGGAGTCCCAGTCAGACATAGCTGGGGTGCTACGTTGTGGGGCAGAACACCAGCTCACCAAGTCAGTATCACCCAGCCTCTGACATTTGCTTCCATCCCACAGGCAACATTTAATTTTTCACCTGTGTGTCTCAGTTATCCTCTGTGGCCTAACCCTACGACACAGCAGAGTAGCTACAGATCCACTTGTGTGCTGCATAGTGCATATATCTGTCTTTTGCCAGGAGTCAAGAATATAATTGTGAGCAAGGTGTCTGTAGTCCCTGCCCTTTTCATGTTGACATTTTCTCCACCCCCCCCAAAAAAAATCACGTTAAATATCTATGGTGTTACAAAGGGATCGAAGAAAATCTTGCCTTTTTTTCAAATTGTTGACAACCTTCCCAGCTTATTCTTAATTCTTTAAGCTCTAAAATCAACCTTCCTGCTCCAAAGCATACCTCCAAATCCTTGCTCTATCCTCTCTCAGAAATCCGTGAATTTGGATCCCACATCAATTATTAAGTCAGGGTTCCAGGAATTATTTTTTTCTCCACGCTCTGGGCTCCCTGCAAACATACGGACTCGCCTTCCTAAGTTGGCATGGACGCGTGCGAGGGTGAGTCTCCATGCAAACGTTATCAGAGCCAGAAGCCACACATTTCCGAGTGTAAATATGCAGCCAGTGTCTGGGGCCTGAGACGCAGCGCTGTGTGAGAGTGTTAAAATAAAATAAGGTCGACGGGACCACCTCATCAGAAACAGGCAACCAGGTAGATGCTAGGAAATGCCTATAAGCCTGGGAAGTAAGGTGCTCAAAGACAATTACCCACTAAATATTTCATTAATGAAATAATGATTAATTATAATTACTAATTAAAATGCAGGATTATGCTGTTGGTTTTGAGCATTAACAGGAGTAACGACATTACCATTTTTAATGGAATTCCAGGAATGAAAATTATAACAACTCAAGGAAAAGATACGGCTTGCAAGTGTGATTAGGAATTATTGTTAAACCCAGGGGCATGGAATTTTCCCTGCTGGTGAACTTAAGTTAAGTAAGTTTAATGCGGTGTAATTTAATTAGTAAGCATAGTTTTCTTCTCAGTGGGAAGTGATACCAGGTTTATGCCTTAAAGAACAAAAGAAAGAATGTAAATAGCTATGGGTAATAATTGGCCACTAGCAGAAAAAAATCAAAGAGCATTTAGCTGTCTCTTGCATAATATTTGAGAGTAGGGGCATTCTGGCCCAGTTGTAAATTTTATTTAATTAATGCTTCCAGGATTAACAACAAAGCAACCCATGCAGACAGGGACCGCAGTATCATGAGCGTATCAAGAAAGTGAGTTTCCACAGAAAGGCTGCCTCTGAATAATGAATATACGGGCATTTTCATAAATGTCAAATTCCCACAGGAAGCAGACGTTTGACCCTCGGTAATAAACCATTTAGGATTCATTAAATCCAAGCATTGTTTTTAAACTGTTTGTAATGGTCTAAGACAGTGTATCGGCTGCAGCTGCCATGTAAAAGTGCCTGGCACGTGGCTGCCAGAGGCGGGGTCGCCCTGCAGGAGTCAGCTCCCGTCAGCCCGCTCGGTGCAAGTGCTGCGGGGAGAACTCCAGCTCCTCTTGCCAAGTCTGGCGAGCCCTCGGCTGCTACCCACCCGTGAGGAGGAATCAGACCCTCTTTCTACCTCTGCCCTCGGGCTCCTCACAGCTGGCATTGTTGCCCTTTGGACCATGTAACTTCCTTGGGAGAGGCCATCCTGGGCATTGCTGGACGGTCAGCGGCATCCCAGGACTGGACCATACCCACCCATAGCACTGCCCACCCCCAGCGTGAAGACCAGGCTGTCACCCCGCGGGCCTGATGTTCCTGGGGGAGGCTCTTGATGGAACGCCTGGGCACCGTCTTCTGTTGCAGGACTTCAGTGCAGAGACCGGACACCTAAGCCTTTTTCCCATGAAGCAAAGCAGATTCGCATCCTCAGGCTGAGAGCGGACCATCCCTCCTCTTCTGCAGTTTTTGTGTGTCACTCTTACGTGGGCACACAATGTGCTACGGGCTGCTTGGTTACGCCTTGTGCTAGAGATATATCAGAACTCCTTCTGTGTGAACAGGCTGACATGGCTACGCTCCTGCCCGGTGTCAGCAGAGGCCTGTCACGCCTTTCCCTGGGGATTAGCCAGGGGTAGGCTCCCCACTTGATGTGTCTACAAGGCCACGGCCAGTCCATAGACCCTCATTATCTTCTAAGCCATAGCTATTCTTAGGACTGGAAGTATCCTGTCTCTGTCTGTTTCTGCAGTGCTGCAGATTGAACCCAAGACTTTTGTACTGAGCTATGTCCCCAGCCCTTTTTATTTTTATTTTGAGACAGGTCCCCCCGAAATATCCCAGGCTGGGCCTGACCATGTGATCCTCCTACCTCAGCCTCCCAGAGTTCTGGGACTATAGATACGTTCCCCACACCCACTGTGTCTTGCTCCTAAAAAGTATGGGCTGCTCTTTGTGGATCAAAGCATTGGTGTCACGGTGGCATTAAATGTGTCATGAAAGTGAAAGCCTTCACCCCAGGGACCCAGGGCTTCCCACCCATGCAGAAATGACTGTTCTCCCTATGTGCCAAAATGACTGGTGCCTTGAGCGACCCACCATTGCCCTGAACTTCGGAGGAACCCAGTGAATCACTGAGCTGTTTCTTTCTCTGCCTAGCTCCGTCTCTCAACCCTCCCTCCCTTCTTCCACCTTTCTTCCCTGTCCTCTCCCTTCCTTCTCTTCCTTCCTATTTCCTGAAAATAGTATGGGGTAGGGGAGCAGATGAACTTACTCATGGAATGTTCTGGAAACATTGTCAGAGTGTTTGTAAAGTTTGAAAACAAACCACAGAGGTTTCTTCCCCTGCTTCAATAGACTATAGGTTTGATTTCTTGATTTTAAAAGTATACTTCTAATTCTGTCTGGGCAGGCAGGATGCCCACACACACAAAAGAGGAAATGGGACTGTTTGGAGAATCAGTTTGTCTACACAAAAGCAGAAACTGACTTGACTAATGACTTTTCTCTCTGATTTTTAATTGAATGAAAATGAGAAGTTGTATCTTGGCACCTCACAGCCGCTGCCTGTGCATTCTGTTGAAATGCCGTGGCACTGATGCGCTCTGTGCGAATGTGTGTCCGTGTGTGGCGTTCATGAAAGACAGTGTCCTTGGGTGGCTGCGTCCCATGGCACAGTCACTGACGGTGTCTTGGTGGGAAGCAGAGGCCGGCCTGTCACTGGTCACCCCCAGGCTCAGACCCACCTGGCCAGCGCCTTTCTGCTTTGTGCTCTGGCCGGAGCAAGCCCTTAGATGGTCGCTTTCCAGTGTCCACTCCGCACGGACGTGCTTTAAAGGAAGCAGCCTTTAAAGGGCAGGAATCAGAACCAGTGAGCAAAAGTCTGCTTGGCTCGAAACCTGAATAAGTCTTATTAATTCACAGAGTAGGAAGCTTACATGTGCTAATTACCAAAACTACTAATTAGCTTTAATTATAAGCTTGGAAGGAAGTTTAAGTGTGCTGCGTTTGATAGTACTGTTGACCTTTTCAGTGTACTTGGCGGGGAGGGGGAGGCTGGAGAAGCAGAAAGGAGGTGTTATGAAATTCATCAGAGAGCAATTAATTTAGGTCTCCTGATGAATATGCTATAAATTAGCACATCTGTGCAAATCAGGACAAAAGCCCTTTAATAGAGCCTTACCAGAGTCAGCCCTGAGTGCTCCAGCCAGCCAAGAAAACGTACTCATTTGCTAAGTTATTTCTTACTCGCTACTGTTGTACACCAAGGGACAGGCCGGGTCTGGCCAGATAGACGCTGTTATACGTAAATCGTAAATAAACAAATTCCGGGTGTGACTGATACTGAAGAGTCGCAGAGAATGTCTTCTCAGAGCCGCTCAGAGACCAGTCAGGGGCCCAGGTCTGGGCACGCTGGCCTGTGGACCTCTCGCCCTCACCAGAGGCCAGGCCTCCGCGCTGCTGTCCCCGGCGAGGCAGCTGCTCACCTGCCACTCCCACTGACACGGACGGGGCCACCCCTGGGGTCCCTGGCGGAGCCTCCCGCACCCCGCAGGACCCCTCGGGCTCCCTGGAGCTGTCTCACAAGCCCGGAAGAGGCCCCCGGAGCAGGCTGCATCTGGTGCTTGTCACACAGTCCAAGTTCCTTTATGCTGGAGGTTTGGAAGCTCTTGGCTCTGATCTGTCCGTGCTGACGAATCCCCTAGTAACCACCAGAGGGATCCCATATAATGTGATAAAATTATAGTCAATGTGGAGGAGGCGCAGCCCAGCCGGCCTGTGCCAGCCGCGAGGACAGGCCTCGCTCGGAAGCGGAGGAGGAACAGAGGGAAGAGAGTAGGCGGAGGCTGTGCCGGGGCTTCAGACGAGGGGCTCCCGGAGAGCGAGCGGGGAGTCCGGAGACGGCGGGTCGGCCCTTCCGTCCTCAACACAGAACCCACCCGGCCGCCGGAGAGAAGGCCCCACGGTGGGTGGAGTCGGACTCCTTCTGTTTCTGATCTGTCTTCAGAATTTGAACCCCAAATGTAATGAGGTTTAACTATAAGAATTAGAATACCTTCCCGTATTATAGTAGATTTGTATATTGTGTAACAGAAGAATTGGAAATGTCCTGTAAATTAGTCTGTAGGAGCCACTACAAGGGTATCGTTTCCCAGCGCCAGAGCTTCGCAGTCTGCAGTCACGGTGTCCCCACGTGCTCGTCAGCGGGGGGGGGGGGTCCCCAAGGCTCCGACAGAACCCTGTTTCCTCCCTCCAGCCCCTGGGGCCCGGGGTCCCGCTGGGCATCCCTGGCTGCCTCGCGCCTTTCCGCCTCGATCTCCAGCGACGCTCTCTCTGTGGACGGTTGCGTGCAGCCGCCTCTCTGCCCTTGTGAGGAAGCCGGCACTGACCAAGGCAGCCTCTAATGCCGCCCCCATCCTGCTGCTTACATCTCTTATTTCCAAGAATTTCACATCCTGACACTATATGGACATGAGGTTTTTCACCCTTCAATCCAATCTGTGCTCCTTAACTACTTTTAAAAATAAAAACAAAGTGAAACAAAAGAACACGAAAGAAACAAACAAGCCAGGCATGGTGGTGCGCGCCAGTAATCCCAGCCCTTCAGAGGCTGAGGCGTGAGGATCCCTGTGAGTTCAAGGCCAGCCTGGGCTGTGTAGTGAGTTCAAGGCCAGCCTGGGCTACGTACCGAGACCCTGTCTGGAAAAAAACCAGAACAACAACAACAACATGAAAGTGACTTTCAGCCCCGACGCAAAGCAGGTCTGATCTTGCCTTTACGGGATTTCTAGTCATAGAATGAATTCCTATATTGCCACCTGAAGAATGATACTTTCGCTGCCCCCTTTAGTTTCTGCTCTGCTTTTTAAAATCTGCTTTCACAAGCACAGTGCCACGTCTTCAAGCTGAAGGGCATCTTGCACTGTGTCTTTTTAAGTGTGTGAGCATGTGTTGCACATAGGACACCCAAAGATACGATTTCCATACTGCAGGCCCCTTGTAGCTAATTTTATTGCCTTCAGCTGTCAGGTTTTCTAGATTATTCCTGAGTTTATTGGGCCAAATCAATGTGGTTAAAGCTCAGGTGATCCTCGCTTATCCATGTTCTTAACACAAGCCTGGCCCGGCGGCCAACTGAGACTCCACGTCCACTCAGGAGAAACCTTCAGTTCCAGGTCAGACCCGCTGTAGTGGGAAGAAAGGCAGCCCGTCGGGCAGACTGACAGACAGCACCGCAGAGCAGGAGGGAGGCCGCGAGCCAGCGGGAGGAGCAGCGCCTGCGTGATGAGCTGTCTCGTGGGCAGTGTGAGCTGGCATGACGGGAGGGTGGTCCCAGGGCTTGCGGCGGAGCCCCCGGCTCCAGGCGAGGGAGCCCCAGGCCGCCGGGCCTTCTGGGCTCCTGGTGCCGGAGCCCTCTGTGCCGTGTCCCCGCTGAGCAGACTCCCCGCCTGGACTGAACCCACGCATTCTGGGCCCACTGCTGCGCCGCTCTCCAGAGCCGGGGTCAGGCTGCTTCTGTTCACCTGTGGTTCCTGTTATGTCATGGCTTCGCAACTTGATGCCGCTCTAGGGGGCACCCACCGTTGGCACAGGGATAGGCACAGAAAGCAGACCAGGGGGTACAGGGGCTGGGGAAGGGTCGGATGAAGGGGAGTCACTACCCAGTGGGCATGGATTCCTTAAGGCGTGCTGAAAGAGCTCCAGGACCAGACAGGGTTGGTAGCTGGGCAGCTCCTCAGAATGTTCTGGAGGCCACTGAGTGTGTGCTTTAAAATAGTTAGGTGGAATGTACCGATGCAGAATTCAATTTTTAAAAAATAGGTGGTGGGGCCGAGGATTTAGTTCAGTAGTTCTGGCCTCTGCCTTGCAAATTCAAGGTCCCCAGTTCGATCCCCGGTAACCACATACCACAATTCTGGGCATGATGACTCACGCCCATTAGCAAATCAATATCACATACCAAGTCCTGGGCATGGTGGCTCAGGCCTGCAATCCCAGCAGTCAGGAGGCAGAGGCAGGAGGATTCCTGTGAGTTTGGGCTTGCCTGGGCTACATTGTGAGGTCAAGGCCAGCCTGAACTACAAAGCAAAACCCTGTTTCACAAGAAATAAATACAATAGGCGGTGAACTGTATGCATGTTTCACAGTGAAGGGCCTGTTAAGCCCAGCTGCTTGGGAGGGAGGCTGAGGGAGGACGAGTATGTGCGAGGGCAGCCCGGGTAACCTGGGAGACCCTGAATCAAAATCAGAGTCCCAAGGCCTAGTCGCAGAGCTCATTGCTGAGGGCTCTCTCAGCATGAGTCCCAGTAACTACTTTCCTTCTACTGGTAATAATAATATGCTTCCTTCTCATCTGGATGTTTGTTAGTCTTCCACGTGCCTCACCAAGCCAAACTGAAGACTGTCTCTCTTCCGTGGAACTCCATTCTTCCTCTTCCTCTTGTTCCATGGGCACCACGTGCGCCTCCCTTCCCCTAGTCTGTTTCACCCGCTGATCACCATGTGCCCCTCAGTTATTCATCTTGAAGCCCCGCATGGTGCCTCCCACGGCTGTCTCCCTCTTCTGATCACTTTTCTGAAACTGTGGTGCTGCTGGAGTACAGGAGCGCTCTGGCATGTTGTGGGACCCCCAGGGCCAGGTCCTGACTTTATCTCACTGTGTGTCTTTAAACAGCCTTTCTGAGCTTCTGTTTGTTCAGCTGCGAAATGAAACTGCTACAATCTCAAACTTCATGCCCTGTGACCTGTTCTGACCTAATTCCTGCCAATGGCACCCAGTGCGCTTTGCTCCTTAGCCTCTCCACTGCACTAGGGCTTCGTACTGACCAAGAGTTAGTTGAGATTCACGTCTTTCTCACCAGTATTAACTAGTTCTGCCGCCTCCACTCCCAGTGTGTGACAGTGGATCTCACAGGCCAATTGCCAGACTTCACTGGGATCCTGATTAAACTCTATCCAATTAGATATAGTGCAATAGTCTAAAATGCAATTTTTTATCTTCATTACATTCTCTAACCTTCCACACCTTTCTGTTTGATAAAGAAATCTGTATCAAGCAAGTCTTGTTTTAGAACTGTGGATGAGGGTCACAGCAGAACCTCATGGCGCCCGCTAGAGACCTCCACCCCCCACTCCCAAGCCCTGCATCAGTGGCTCCTTAGGACAGTTCTGTCCTGACTGTCTTGCACTGAGCTCAGACTCCTAGAAGAAGTCTGTGCTGACCCTTCCTTAGCCTCTCTGAAGGGTTCTGCCCTGTGCGCCGAGACAGGAAGTGTGCTTGTGTCCGGAGGCCTCACCTTTGACCTCGGTACTGCTGCTGTGTCCCCGTGAGGGCTCAGGACGCGGCCTCGGGAGCAACTTCCCGGTCTTCTGCCGTCACACAGCAGGTGCGCAGAGGCGGTCTGCAGGTCCGTATCCCTCCCCGGCGAGCAGCAGGGCTGCGCGTGATGGGCAGAGGCGAGCAGACGAGCCCCGCCCTGCAGCGCCACTGTGGACCCGAACGCGCCGCCACACGTGTGTGAGGTGGCCACCGGCATCCGAAGAGGGGAGCACCGGGGAGACGCACACCCTGGAGCTCCGGGGCCACGCCGCGTTTCCTCCACTCGCCGGCCACACGGCTGCAGCTCGGCTCCCGCCTCTCCGGGCCTCCAGTACGGCATTCGGAAACTGGGCAGGATGGTGGCGTTTAAATGAGCTGTGTTGTAAAGCCGTGGTACCTGGCGTGGTCTCCTTTCCCACACAGGCAAGAACCCTAGAGAATTTACAAACTGTGCCACGGAGAAAAAAAAGCAGAAGTCAGGAGTGCAGGGGAAACTGAGGCCTGCGTGCTCTCACTCTCCCGGGGACCCTTTCTTTGTCTTCAGAGAGGCAACGATTCTGTTCTTCGGGAGTAGGGATGGTGCTTTTCCAATCAGGAGGCGCAGCGGGAGACAGACAGACAGACATTCCTGCCCTTGCTACTGTTTCTTACCATGTTCGCGACTCTAAGGTGCCACCTATAGGGGCAGAAGCTCTGAGCTGGCCGCTCTCATGTACACCAAGAGGAATGCCCGGAGGGGCCTCTGACGTCCCGCCGGAGACGGAGACTGGGGTGTCAACACGCTGCGCCCGGCCTGTGCCTCGCTGCTCCTGTCTCCCTTGCTGCAGGGTCTGGGGTGGGAGACCCCGCAGGGACCTGAGCCTCACCTCACGCCCGGTGGCTCCTGCGGCTCCGGCTGGGCCTGGGCGGGAAAGGGCTGGAAAGGAAGGACAGGATGGCGTTTGCGGAGTCCCTTCCTCCACCCCATGCCGGGCTCTACAATGCCTCGCTGCAAGGAGTGGCCCTCCTGCCCTCCAGAGCCGCTGGCCTCGCCAGGGGTGCAGCTCCCGGCCGCCTCCTCCCACCCGGAAGGTGGAGTCCAAAGAAGGCCCGAGGGGCCCAGGTGGTTCTGTCTTTGTCCTCCTGGAAAAGCCCAGCCAGTGCGGCTCTGGACCACTTGTGAAGCATTCTGTCCCGCGGTGAGGACCCTGTGTGGCCCGCCGAATGGCTTCCGAGCAGATGACAAGCAGCAGGGCTTTCCCGGCTTAGAGAGGAAGCCCCGAGACCCGGGACCTGTGGTTTCCTGCTCTCCCAGGGGCTGAGGAGACTGCAGTGTCCTTGAGAGCCTCTGTTCTCAGGAGAACAGGACGTGCTATGAACATGTATATGAGACCATTCCAGAAAGGAACATGAGCGCTTCTTGCCTCATAACCGGCTTCCGCTGAGCCCCTCGCCCCAGCATCACACCCCAGATGCATTTACTGCCCAAATGTGGGTGTCCCGCCCTCAGGTGTCTGGTGCCTCCTCCCACTCTGGAATCCTGGTCACTGGAAAGCTCTGCAGTGTGCATCGGTGAGAGGCCCTGGCGGATCCTTCAGGTACAAGAAGAAAACGCCTCCAGGGAGTGCGAGTCCCTGAAGGTGAAGCACGCGGCTGCTGCAGGCCTCTCAGATGGGCGATCTAAGACGTTATTACTGTCCACCTTTTGGCAGGTTTTAGTCCAAGACCGAGCGGCCCCACTGCTGTGGGTCGGTGGCCCCGCAGCACCTCACGAAAGGAGCACAGGACACAGGAGGCCTGCTCAGCTCGAGGAAGGAAAGCAAAGCAAGGGGAAGGAGGAGCTGAGGTCCCAGGATCCCTGAGAGGACAGGCCTCAGTCCTCAGCGTCCTGACTTCCTTCCACTAGGCCCTCCCTGCTGAAAAGCTCCACCACCTCCCTGTAGCACCTTGGGCTGGTGTCCAAGACTTGAACACTCAGCCCTGTCGGAGACACGTAAGATCCAAACTGTAGCTCTAGATAGGCTGTGCAAAGGACTCGGTGGACCTGGGCTGTGGCACCTGGCAGTTTCTGGCACATGTTAAGGTGGACAGATCGAGGCAGAAGTGGCCGAAGCCAGGAGTATCAGGAAAGCCTTCTAGGGATGTAGATTATTTGATAAAAGATCAGAGGAAGAGTTTCTGGCAACAAAAGAGCTTCCCAAGTAGAGGCGAGAGTGTGACGTAAGCGTGGACCTCGTATGATCAGAACGGACAAGGACTCTGGTATCTGCAGACGGGGTCTGGTCAAGGGGCACGTGTGCCCCACAGAACCGGGCCAGACAGGACAGAGAGCAGTCAGTGTCCAGAGCCTCAGGGTGCTCACCGGCAGAAGGGGGACAGTCACATCTCCCTCACTGTCTTGATTGCTTTTTTGTTGCTGGGGCAAAATACCCAACATCCCCAAGCTGAAGGAGAAGAGGCTGATGGCGCTCGCAGCCCGGAGAGACATCGTCGGCTGCCCCGAGACAGCATGTGGCGGAGGAGGAACGGCTCCCAGCAGGACAGCAAGAGGGCGGCGAGCCTCCTCTGCAGCTTCCGCTCTGTGTCCCGTCCACCCACAGCCAGCGTGGCGCTTCCCATTATCCACACCAGTCAGAAAAGGACCCGGCTGTCACTCGTCCTCAACCCACGCCCCCACACCTTAGATCTAGCCGCCTCACACAAACCCACCTGCGAGTGTGAGGCTTTGGGGTGACGTCCAGGCACGGTCAGCAGCACTTGCGATAGAGTCGGAACCGCGCACGGAAGCGTGTAGTTTAGCGTGGCGTGGAGAGAGAGGGGTCAAGTAGCAGAGGTTTTTCCTGTGACCTAACAAAAAGTTTACGCTTCATTCTGTTCGTGCTCTGGCGCTCGCCAAGGGCTGCTGCTGGTGCTTATTTTTTCCTTTTTTGAGGATTACATTTTCATTTATTTATGGAAATGAAACATTCAGAAACAGACAAAGAAGAAAATAACAATCATCTGTTTTCTCACCACCCAAAATCCACATTTCCAGAATGTGTTCACATTCTGCCATGCTTGCTCGCATACCCGGTCTTTTTATTTTTGAGACAGGATCTCGCTTTGTAGTTCAGACTGGCCCAGAGCTCACTATGTAGCCCAGGCAAGCCTTGAACTCAGCAATCCTCCTGCCTCTGCCTCCTGAGTACAGGGATGACAGGTGTGAGTCACCACGCCTGGCCCCAGTCTTTTTTTTTAAATCATTCTCGATTTTGTAAGAACAATAATGTAGCCAATATAAAAACTTGTTTAAAAGTAGCAAAGTTTGGAAATGAAAAACATTCAATCCCTACCCTTCCTTATTAGGTGGGGTTTCAGACAGCTCTCTGCGTCTGAGATGAAAAGATGGTGTTGCTGTAGGACGGGCTGTGGCCTTGCAAGGTTAGGACTAAATATGGTGCTGGCACAGAGGGCATATGGGTCTCGCGGTGCCTCGCGCACTGCTCCATAAGTGTCGGGTCATGGGAAATAGCACTGGGCTCTAAATGAGAAGGTTTAATGGCTCTGGAACTCGCTCCAAAGGATTTTCTGCATCTGCTGTCCAGGTAGGAGCCCCGGTTTGAAGGCCCCACTTCCCTCCCAGTGTGCAGAGAAATGCTCGACATATTTTCGGGTGACAGGGGAAGGGGAAAGACCAGGATCGTGGGACTGTCCGGACGTGAGGCATGAGGACCTCCCTCCTCCTGGGGACCTCCCACTTCTCCCCCCGTCCGGCCTGGCCTGGACCCCCGCACCTGGAAGATGAAGTCCTTGTAGGTCCTCCCGGTTCCGTCCTCAGCCTCCCTTCCTTCCTGGGGCAGTGAGCCCACCGAGCCCGAGCGTCGGGAGTGGGACATCTGTCCTCCCTGGCGGCCCCATTGAGGGCTGCACATTTGGTCTCTGGTTAACCTCCCCCCTGAAGACAGGACGCACTCTCTCGGTTAGAAGGCGGTCCTTTGCACCTGAAATTCATTATAGTTTTAAAACCATTTCAAAATGCATCATTTAACTGTGTGAACCAGGTAAAAACCTGGGCCACTTGGTGAGAAGCCCTTTTAACTTAATGATTGAAAAATCTGGCCCTGCCAAGTTCCTTGAGCTTTGCAAAATTTCGCTATCACTTCTTTTTACTATAAAGCAGGTGTCAAGTGAAGACTGTGTGTGTTTATGATCATTATGTTGCATTACAGGGGCAGGTTGAGTTCCAGAATGAGAACAAGGGTGCTGTCTATTCCTCTACCTGCAAAGCAATTAAATTATTGTCTGACATGTTTATAGCTCCAGAACCAGTAATCAGCTTTTAGTCTGAGTGGCGGATGTGGTGTTATAATCCAGTGCTTTGCTGAGAGGTTCATATTTAGCATTTGCATTTGATAATTTAATTTAAATAATACTGAGCGAGCGCAGTTGCTCTACTTGGCAATTGAGAGGAACAGGAAAGAATGCACTGCAGACTGTTTTTGTGTAGATTCTTTTGTATTCCAGAACGGTTTTCACTTCCTCGTTATTAACTTCTGCTGCCTTTGTTGAATCAACTAAAAAATAGCAGAAGCCTCTAAAGTCACCATATTATGTCTCTCTTTGGTCCTTTCTCCCTCTTCCCACGTTGCTCAGAAACAATATCTGAGCAATCTTCAAATTTCCATGAGATTACGAAAGACCCGCAGTGAACCATTAAAAGAGAAATCCCCCCAAAGGGATTTTTTTTTCTCTTGCAAGATGCCTTTATGTATTAGAGATCAATTTTCTGATAAGATTCTCTGTTCCAGAGAGTATTTGGTAATTTTAGCCAAAGTAAGTACTTGCCCCGGGAACAGTTAATGCCAAGGTAATGTCCGATAATTTCACCAACCGAGTTGAGGTAAATCGCAGAGCAGCGTCTTCTGTGCAACACGCCCTTGAAGCCTATTGGATGGTTGCAGGATTTGCTTTCACAGGAACTTCAGGATATCAGATTTCTCTGTTTTGTCCTTCTCCTTCCCTTCTCTTCCTTCCCTCCCCTTCCTCCCCTTCCTCCCTCCTCTCTGTCTCTCTCTCTCTCTCTCTCTCTCTCCCCTCCCCCCGCCCCTCCCCCCTCCCTTTTCCCTGTGTAGCCAAGGCTGGCTTCCAAGCGGCAGTCCTGCCTTGGTGGAGGGCTGAGACAGCAGGCCTGCACCGCCACACTCAGTTCAGATTTCTTTACAGAATTAGCCAGGCACGCGGCTCACACCTGTGTTCCAGCACTTTGGGGACCCGAAGCAGGGGGAAGGAAATAGAAACCAGCCTGGGCAACTTAGCAAGACCTTGTCTCTAAAGAAAAAAATAGAAAGAACTGAGGAATCTAGCTCAGTATGAAGGCTTTGGCTTCAGTCCTCACTACGGAAAACAAAACAAAACAAACACAAAACACTTGGGCAAAGCCTTTCCATTTTTCCTCCCCGCCCCCCCCCACTCTTAACTTTTCATGACTAAAAATAGTCCCACAGATTGTTTCCCCTCTGAGTGCTTTGGAGATCGGAGACCTGAGAAATCGGGTGACTGTGTCCCATTATAAGTATTTTCCCTTAAGGTGTTTTCCCTCCCCTTAACCTTGCCGGGTGTGCCCAGCCCCCTCCCTCTGGCTTCCGGACTTGATTCACAGTCTGCACTCGCAGGAAGCCCAGAAGCCCTTCCTCTTCAGTGCCACCTGCTCCCGGACCTCCCCGCCCCCCAGAAACCTGATCCACCACAGCACCCAGCAAGCGCCTGCAGAGGGAGTTCCTTTTATGACAGCATGGCGTTTTCTGACACGTCTTGTTCTAAAAGGGGCTGGAGAAAAACCTTCAAGTGGGAACCTGCAAGGGGCGGACGACAGAGTGACAGGGAACATGTGGCTTCCCAGCTTCTTGGGCTCAGCAGGCCACCTTCCCGCCCGCCTGGCCCCCCACCTCGGGCCTCCCTTTCGGTCTCTCCCCAGATCCCTCCCTCCTTCTTTTTTCCTTTGTCCTCCTCTTTTCTTTCTTATGTCCTTACTGATAAATGAAAGTTAGTATTAATTTGACATAGTCTACATTAGAAGAGCAATCATTTAAATTTTGCTAGTATTTTTGAAATCTTTTACCCTGGTGCGTATTTCTGGGGTACAGGGGGATATTTTGCTATCGATATTCGTTAGGGGATGGTTAGGGCATCTCATTAGCATATCCGTCACTTCACAACATTATTTTTGTGGTGAGGGCATTTAGAAACTCCTCGAGCAGTCTGTGAATGTGCGGTCATTATCAGAGGCCGCACTGTCCACTGATCACCGCCCTGTCCAGCACATGGCAGGGCTCGCTCCTCCTGGAAGGCGTTTTCTCCTCTGACCAGCCAGCCCGCCCTCATCGGCGCGTCGGGCCCTTCGCCTAGGGGAGGCTCCTCGTCCTCCCGGCAGCGGCCCTTCCTCTTCCCCGTCCTCCCGGCAGCGGCCCTTCCTCTTCCCCGTCCTCCCGGCAGCGGCCCTTCCTCTTCCCCGTCCTCCCGGCAGCGGCCCTTCCTCTCCACCGGCCAAGCCGCGACGCATCTTCTCATCTGGAATCTCTCTCAAACCCCCAGCAGCCACAGCTCCATCAGCCCCCACTTCCCAGATGCTGACCCTGCAGGCTGGGTGGGGGCCTCCCTCGTCCCGGCCCTCTGTGGAGAGCAGAGCCCTGGGATCAAACGCCGCCTGTCCCATCCGAAGCCCACGCTTCGCCACGCGTTTCCCAGACGCCGTGTCTCCGTGGTGTTACCAGGAGTCCTCCCGGCGGGGCCTGTGTGACGCACGCCTGGGACCTTGACCCGGACATCCTTATCCGGGTGAATTCTGCAGGACCCCACTGTGAAGAGAGTTCCAGGGCCCAGGCAGCCACCGCGCCTCTGTACACTGTGACTTGTGCATTCAGGTGACTCGGAACCATAGGCTCCTGTGGTCCGAAAGAGACCTGGCATGGGTCTTGTGCCCGGGGCTCCCTGGGTCTAGGCAGAATCTCTGCAAACCACGCAGCACCATACGTTAGCTCTTCTTCCTCTCTACCTGAGTGGCTAAGCTGATGAGAGAGAGGGGCTAGAAAGCCTTCTGGGAGGTACAGACACTGTCCCTGCAGTGTCTTGGCTCTTCCTGAGTGCTGTCAAATGTCCTGTGTATTGTAAGATGGGCATTTAACAGTAGCAATCCGAAAGAGCATGTGCGCGGAGGCCTTCGGTGGGTGGGCCGAAGGCGCTGGAATATTCCCTGCAGAGTGCCTGAGAAACAGAGTCACAGCGTTCAAGGAGAAGTCACCAGGAATCGATTGGTAGGTCTTTGGGGCCAGAGGAGCAATCCCGGCAAATTTAATATACTTTCCTGTGGTAGTAAAATGTTCTTCGCAAGAGCAGGGCTGATAAAATCTTTCCAACATGGATACTTCATCATAGCAAATGGAACGATTTTCATTTGTTTTAATTCTATGATTAGTTCTGTTAATAAAAATGTCTATTTAAGCTATTTAAGACACACACTAAAATTCTATAATATTAATTTCATGGAAAAATTCCAACAGAACTATATTAGTTTTTCCCCCATTAAGGTAACATTATGGACTTTTAATGGCGCTCTTAGCCATAATGGTTTTTATTGACCTAATTATTAAATGAATTAAAATCTGTCTCAATGCATTGAAAATTATATAATAACAGCATCAACATGAGAGCCATGGTTGGGTACTGTGAAATATGAAAGAAGAGACCTTCAGTCACTCACCTCTTATATAAATGTCCTTATTTAAAAGGAAAGGCACATAATAATTTTGTATAGTATCTTTGTTTCATTATTTCTGAAATTTATAATAGCAAATAATACTTTGTGGTGAGCTAGTTTTATTACATGTAGGACATCTCTTCCTTATCTGTCTCTTGATTTTCTCTTTTCATGATTTCAAAAAATAGGATTAGAAGTTTAGCCATCATGTTAAATATAAGATGGGATCTAATGTGAAGTTTTACAACTACATTGGACCCTTAGCTTGCAAACCCAGTTTGTTCTCAAGGCTGGTTGTAACTCAGATTGGTCAGTTGATGGCCCAGGGTCCCCTATACAACCTTCAAAGTCTCTGCTGCGTACAGGCAGACCTCAGGTCCTTAGAAAGACACTGGCTCAGGACTTCTCACTTAAATCACACAGGAAAGGATGTTGTTATGTTCCTTTCAGAACTCTTTAAAGTTAACTCTGTGTCTAACACTACTTGGAAGCATAAGCTCTTGGCATTTAGGTCGTAATGAAAGACTTTGTAAGTTAAAACTAAAATTGTTGTTTCATATATCAGTCCTGTTGTAACTGGAGGGCCCCCTGTAGTTTTAGTATGAAAGTAATATGACCAGTGAAATAAATTTAAACAGTGCAGGGGAAAGGGAATAATGTATCAAATCCCGTTTTCCAGAAGCACCATAGTTAAAGGCTGAGGAACCCATTTGAAAGTTACTGATTTTGTCCCCTGATAACATGTGGTGTTTGTGCGGCTCAAAGAGGAAATGTTTGAACCCCAGCCTCTCACCCCGTCTCCCCCGCCCCGGTGAGACCTCACTGGGAACAAGACAGTCTCGGGCTGCACGTCAGGACTGCTCCAGACTGACTCGTGGGCTGACACCAGGGCAAACCTGCTTGGCATTCCCGACAGTAACTCACTTCTGAAGCTGTTGCAGGCTTCAAACATGACTTTCGTTTGCTCATCAAATTCTACAAGATGGCACCTTAGCTGTCTGTTACTGATACAAACGCTAGACCTAATCAACTTACACAGGGAAAAGTTTTACTTCGACTCAGAGTTTTCAAGAGCTTCTGATTGCCTGGAACTGTGGCGGGGCACCGCTGGAGACACAGGTGAAGGGTCAAGGGCCCTCACCTGCGGGCCGGGAGGGACATCAAAGAGAAGACTGAGGAAGAGACCACAGCCCCCTTGAGGGCACGCTGCGGGCCCCCAAACCTGAAGCTTCCAGCGGCCCTGTAGCACCAGCCTGAGGCCACCCAGGCCTTGGAGGAGCAGGTGAGATCCAGTCTATAGCAGAGGCGAAGGGAGATGATCAGCTCCGTGTTCGCCGGTGGCACCTCAAGGTACCGTGTAAGGAAGCAGTGACTCCGGTGGGGCCCGTAAGACATGGACGAAATGAGGACGGAAGCGTAGGCCTCCCGAATCCTGGTCTCCAGCCTTTCTGACGGCTTTTCCCTGGTTCGTTTGCCAGATATCATCTGAGCACGTTTTATGGCTTCGGCAGCCGGTGTTCAGCAATGAATACGACGTGCACTGGCTCTTCTCTGGGGAGTTTCCGTCTGGGACAGAGGCTGATAGCAAACGTATCAATAAAGGCGATGGTTTGGGTCAGTAGCATCTACGCTGAAGAGGAGAACTAAGTGGAGTGAGCTGGGGTAGTTCAGCAGGTCACAAGGGAGAGCTTTTTTTCTTTTTAATTGATTTTATTGGTATATTTCATCTACACGTTATGATCACAATTGACATTGAGAATTTGTACCAGTACTTGACATGACTTAATTCTCATCTTTCCCATTCCCCTGTCTTCCCCGCCCCTATACATGTAAACTTCGTTTCCTTTTTTTAACCATCAAAAGTTTTCTTTCCCTTCTTACCCCTCCCCCCCTCCCCTTGAATATTTTCTTACTATGGCGCAGTACCTGTCTTTGTGACAACCGGCAGGTGACTCTGAAGAGCAGAAGGAAGTGCAGGAAACCTGGGCAGGGTGAGTGAGGGGCTGCAGGGAGGACTGTGGTTGATGGACAGAACAGCTGGAGACGCGAGAGACCCCGGACGGGGCTGGGAGGAAGGAAATCGCGGGCGGCCGGAGCCTGCAGAACCAGGATGATGTTTCCATTTTCATTTTGGTGGCACCCGTTAGAGGACATCACAGGGCCGACCTAACCCAAAGTGACAAAGAGAAACCCCGTCCTGTGACGTCAGTGTCCGTCGGTAAGAGAACCAGACACAGTTTATCTCACACACACACTGAAACGAACGAGTCTTGCTGCATGTATGTACTTCTACTCTGTAGAGTTTCTGCTCCACTGCATCCCTGTAGCCATGGAAACTACCACAAGACCAGAGTGAAGCCTGAGACAGGACACGCAGTAGAGGTTTTCACAGTGATAAAAACAAAGAGCAGCTTGTTGTGTGTAATACTAACACTGAGAGGCACATGACTTTCTAAAAGGAAATAGATCAACCCGTCTGTCAAGCAGAGCGCGCCTTCCTCCAGGGAACCTTGTCTTGAGAGGCTACCGTGTGCTACCTGGTGGGGACATCTCTTTAATCCTGAACTTACAAACTCAAACTTCTGTGTCAGTTTATTTTACTCTCCAATATGCTTCATGATGTGTTCTTATTTAACTGGAGAAACAGAGTGATGACAGGGTTTTGTTTTGTTTTGTTTTGTTTTGAGACAGGGTCTCGCTTTGTAGTTCAGACTGGCCCTGAGCTCACTATGTAGCCCAGGCAAGCCTGGAACTCAGCAATCCTCCTGCCTCTGCCTCTGAGTGCTGGGATGACAGGTGTGAGCCACCATGCCTGGCACTGTGGTATGTGGTATTGATTGTTGGTGGGCGTGAGTCTCCACGCCCAGCATTGTATGTGGTTACCAGGATCGAACTCAGGACCTTGCGCTTGCAAGGCGGGCGCCGGAACCACTGAGCTAACTAACCCTCTGGTCCGTGATGAGGTTTTTGATCATCAGCATCACTATCAACAAGACCGGGGCTGGCCGAGCCCTTACAGTGCTGGGCACTGTGCACTCTCCCTGCCCGCGGGGGGAGGGACTGCTGGTCTGCAGTTTTGCACATGAGGAAAATGAGCCCTGGAGAGATCAGCTGGTTGTTGTCTAAGGTCGTACAGCTCACAGCTGTCCAGTCCAGGAGGTTAAACTCCAGAGCCCATACTGTACCAATTAAGGGTCCTCCCTGGTACCAGCGAACAGAACAAGTGTGGGTGAGCTTTGGTGTAAATGAATTACTTTGGGGTAACCCCAAGTCTGAGGTCGGCCACAGTTTCTCTTGTCAGCTGTGGTGACGCTGACCCCCGGAGGTTGGGTGAGATTCCATGAGAAACTGTAAATAATACAAGAAGAGACTGGCTGGCGGGGACTGGCGCCATGTCGCATGGGGCCTAGGCCTCTGGCAGACGGAAGACAACAGTGTTCGTCTCCTGCGGCTGCAGTGGGGATTGGAGGGGCTCGTGTGTGTAAAGCGCAGAGACGAGGTCCGGGGTTTTGTCAAGTGCTGGTTATTCTCGTTCCCTGAGAACAGTGATACGGTGAACTTGTGACACAACTGTAGCACATCAGGAAAAGCTGCTCATACTTGCCGTGCAGTTTCCTTATCTGCCGCCAGGCCCGGCAGCACTCTGGGTAGCGCGAGTTGTGGGACGCGGTGGTGGCATGTTAAAGGTCAGCCCATCTTTCCCCGGCCTGGCGTGGTTCCGGAAGAAGCCGGTCTTGCTGGAAGGCGGAGTCAGCCCGGTGCCATTCTTGGAGGTGCTGCCAGGGCCGGCCCAGGGAGGCGCACGGACGCTCGGAAGCTGGCCCCGAAGCGCCAGGTCCCTTTCTTGCCAAGTGCAGCTTTCATGGGTGAAAAGTAGAGCCTGGAGGGTTTCCTCCTCCACATGAGACAGTGAGACAAGCCCTCTGCTTGTAGATTTAAAAGATTCAAATCAATTCTTTCTTAAGAGGTCTGCTCCCCACTTAACTACAGTCATGTACAGTATATATTTCTTTAAATTATTCTCTGATGATGCTGGGTAAGAAATCTTTCTCAGTGTTGAGAACTGTGGACGTGTTCGTACGCGCTCTTTCCACCTTGAGCCACTTCCCCGGGCCAGGAAACTGTCCCTGGACTCCTGCGAGCACTGAGCGGCTGGGAAGGCAGCGCTGGCGGCGGGAGGGGAGGCTGGGGTTGCGGGGCGCTGGCCTGTCACCCCGCGGGCTCCACTTCTCTTTCCCACCAGCCAGCTGGCCCCGGACGAGCCTTTCCTGTCAGCTTCAGTAAAGCAGGGACCAGGACACAGTCCTCTGGCACTGACACGGGTCAGACTCTCTTGTCCTTTCGCTACAGAGGTTGCAAATTGATCTGCGCCTCTTTTCTGGCCCACGGTAAGGCCAGAAAATGATCAGGACAGTGCATTTCCCCTTTGCATTTATAAGATGCTAACTTGGAATTCCCAAGCAGACCTGATAATCAGACTTCAAAGCTCGAGTAGAGTTGACTTTTTAAGGAGTCAGCAGAAGGCTTTGTGATTTTTTTTTTTTTTTTTTTGAGACAGGGTCTCGCTTTGTAGTTCAGGCTGGCCCTGAGCTCACTATGGAGCCCAGGCAAGCCTTGAACTCACAATCCTCCTATCTCTGCTTCATGAGTGCTGGGATGACAGGTGTGAGCCACCACTCCTGGCACTGTGGTATGTGGTATTGATGGCTGGTGGGTGTGTCACTTTGCCCAGCATTGTATGTGGTTACCGGGATCAAACTTAGGTCCTTGAGCTTGCGAGGCAGGCGCTGGAACCACTGAGCTAAATCTCCGTCCCAAGGCTTTGTGATTTTTTTTGTTTGTTCCTTCAGTGAGTTCTCTGCCTGGCACTGAACTAGACGGGGAAGGGCATGGTGGTCTGGGCAGAGTCCCGTCTTCCTAGATCCCCCTCCTAACAGGAAGGTGAAAACGAGTAAGGTAATCGCAGGACAGAGGTCGGGCCTGGAGACCGTGCAGGACGTGACAGGGGCTCCAGAGCGCAGCTCCTCACCAGACTGCAGCACAGCTGGCCCGCGACCGGGCGCAGGAGGCGAGCCTCCGCCAGAGGACGAGCCCGGGACGTGTGGTCGGTGAGTGACAGTGAAGAAATGCTGACAAATGAAAAAATGTCTTTGAGATCAATTCATGCCTAACAAAGGCATCAGCACTGCAGACTTTGGTGTAAAGATGTGAAATTGTTACGATCGGTCTCCCTTCTAATGAAAGCTAGCATACACCAAAGGCTTACTGTATACTAAAAACTGTACCGAGCTTTTAAGGACAGTAATTTCCTTTTATCTTTATTAAATCACTGCAGAGAGTTGCTATGGTCCTATTTAACATGTGAGAGTACTAGGACTCATAGATCCTACCTGCTCAAGGACTTGCGATCAAAAAAAGTAGCAATTCTGGGCTTAATATTCAGGCTGGGGGGTTTCTAAGCTTAGCCCCAGAATTGACTTCTCATGATTTTTGGATCACAGGGCTTACTTGGAAATCCTACCTTTCTAGTACATAGCTTGGAGAGTTATGTTTTCCTGAATTATTTTTCCAGATATGGCCAGGATTTAGACTAAAAATCACACGTTGGCCCCTTCTGCTCCTTTCCACAGTGGAAGACATTCTCTTCTAGACAGGCTTTGAGAGGCCTTCAATTATGAGCTCAAACCAAGATGGTTTAATGTATCTGTTCTGTGGCCAAAAACCATTCATTGAATTCAAAGAAGAAGCAAAGCTTTAAGGGGCTTATTAACAATTTAACATTTCCAAAGCATGTGGGATTGTTAATTCCATTTACTGCAGAAGTTCTGTCACGATGATGAAGACCAGATCGCTGTAGGAACGCCAAAATGTGAAATCTATTTTGTGGCAGCACTGCTCCCACTGTATTATTCTCAGCCGCTGTAATAGCTCCTTGGCTAGCTGCGTACCCTGGCACTGCCACTTCCCAAGTGTGGGTGTTCTTGCTGAGAACTTGACCCAGAAGATGCCCAGCCCCGAAGTGACCCCCGCTGAGTGTCGTCTCCCAGGAGCCTGACCCCAGGGCAATGTCCCTGCTCCAACACTGCAGTCTTTAGCCAGCACAGAAGCTTCTCCTGAGGTCAGGGCCCGAGCTCGGCGGTGGGTGGGCGGGCAGGACTGACTCACGCACACTGCCCAGGAGGCTGTGCTCAAGAGACTGTGCCACGGGAAAATGCAGGGAGCATCTGCGAGTGACAGAAACCGAGCTCCAGCGGCGAGAGCGAGTGTTTATCTGCTCTTGTAACCTAAGAGCCGACGGGCAGGGTTGGTTGGGGCCTGGCGGAAGCCAGTCCACCTGCGTGTCTTTCGGGGCTTTGCGTCTCTACCTGTGTCAGGCAGCCTTCCTTCCGGGGAGGAAGTGTGAGCATCCGCAGCCTGAGGCTCACGCCCACCAGCGTCGCCTCGGAAGATTCCTTTCCCCAGGGTGTTTGGAGGACTCCGCGCACCAGCTTCTGGCCTGGCCGGAGTTCTGCAGGGTCAGTGCCGCCGCCTGGGGCCTGGCTTCTCCAACAGGCGGGATCAGGATGGCGAGCTCGCGCCTCAGACGTGTTAAGGACAGAACCAGCCCGTCCAGAGCCTGAGGAAACAGAAAGTTTCCCACGGGAGAGACAGGGTCCACGGAGAGGAGAGAGGGAGGGGTGTGAAGCGCAGCAGTGCAAGAGCAGAACATCAGCGGAGCCCAGACACGGCAGGGAGAGGGCTGCCGTCCTTCCACAGGGGCTGCCTGGAAGGTGTTAGTCCTGCGGTAAATTTGTTAAGCTAGCACAAGATTAATACAAGTTGCCTTTGGCCTCTACAAAAGGTGCTCGAGATGGTGGTCATTGGCTTCCAGACACTTAGTATGGTGAACCACAGTGTGGACACCTTTGTGGCAGATTCTGTGCATATATGAGGGGGGAGGACAGACGCCCGTAGCGGAGAGTAACTGTTAGGACCATGTGTTCTTGTGACCAGACGATCGCTCGCGGCAGGTTCCCCGGAAGATGCGTCATGGGGATCCTGCCCCAGGGAGTCATAGGCCTCTTCCTCTCCCAGTGTGCCTCACTCAGGGCTGTTTTCCTTTTGACACCCCGTATCCTTAAACAGCTCTGTCCGAGCTTGGTACAAAATGCTGTTGTCTGCCTTCTGTTGACACATGGACAGTTGCAGACGTGACTTCCGGTACGGAAGCCATGAAAATCTGGAGATGCTGCCTCTCAACTACTGACTGTTATTCACTAATTTCACTGGGCTGTCCTCTTCTGTAGCCAGTATGGTCGTGAAAAGGTTCCAGTGGAGACTCATGCAGTTATATATTCCTGGGGGAGGAGTTGACTCGCTTGCGAAAATAGCAGTGGATGAGGGAGATGGGAGGCCAGTGGGGAGGCACCCCATGGTGACAGAGTGGGGTGCACAGTGGCAAGTGCTGCCATGATGGGAGGGGCACCCCTTTCATGCGGATTCACTTTTGATTCTGTATTCAGTGGAAGCCGGATGCTTACAGTTAACGTTTTTAATGGGTTCACATTCCCGGGGAGCTCATAAAATTGCACTAATAAATCAAAGCCCTTCCTTCTTCACAGAATCTCAGAGGTTGTTATGGTGCCCCTGACACAGTCATGAACTGGGAGCCTTAAAAGCTAGATTCATAGTTTTTTTTCCAAAACCCCCACTTCTTTTCCTCTATATACATGAGAAAGAAGTAAAGAAAAAAGATTGGAAAAAGAAATCAGGAATAAATGTCTCAGTGTCACTGGCAAGCAGCGTGTCTTCCACAAGACAAACTGAGTTACTATGAAAAGAAATTCTAAGTGATTTAAAAGTTACAATTTAAATGCTATTACATTTTTTGAAGTAAAATGCAGTGAGTTAAGCGAGAGTAAGATGTAAACCTTCCTGCAATATCTGATTGCTAATGAACAGAAGTATTAATCTTAGCAACCAAGAAGAGAAGAATGTATAGTGTTTTTCATTAAATCAACTAAATGATTAAATGAGTTAGTCAGTGGAAACCATTTTAATTTTCTGAATGTGAAATGTGCAGCTTCTAACAAATAAATTCAAAGCACCTTTCTAAGCAAGTTTTGACCATAAAAAATATGGGTTATAAAGATGTTTGGTATTTTCTTTTTTATAGATCGTCAATATTTTAAGTGCAGTGACATTAATTGTGCAGAATGAAATGCCCCTACTATCTGGGCTTAAAAAAAGTTGGCAACCAGCACAATGTTCCTAATGGATCTTCAGCACTATTACAAAATGATTGATTGTTGTCACAGTCATTTTAGCAGCTTTCAGAGCTGTTATACTTTTAATTAAATTGGCTGTGAATTTTGTAAGTGGCAAAGGTTGATAAACTAGTGCTTAGTGCAATATTACTATTCTTCTTAGTGTGCCTGTCATAGTCGATACATTTATGTGCATAATCTTCTCAACATTCCGAAGTCTCTTCGGTCTGAGGCATCGATTCGCAGGATGACTTGAAGGTGGGAAGTGGAGGAAAACATGCAGCTGACTTCAGTAAAGAACGTGGTTCTGGGACACTGTTTGTGCAGCCCTCCGTCCTGCAGCCCTTCGGCAGGGAAGGCGGGGTGGCAGCAGGTCGGTGGCCGTCCTACCTGGAGGTTCTGAAAAGCTTCTTGGGCACCTCGGGCAGGTGCTGGGAACAGGGGGTGAGCCTAATGGGAGACACAGGCTCTTGTGCCACAGAAGCAGAGAAGTCCCGTGAGGGGCAGTGTGGCCTAGAATGAAGGGCGCTCCGGAGAAGGCCCAGGCAGCAGGGACACAGCTCGGGGTTCTGGGTCTGGCGCCTGCTTCCCAAACACAAGGTCCTGAGTTCGGTTCCTGGTACCTGGGGAGGGAGGGAGGGAGAGAGAGGGAGAGAGAGGGAGAAAAAGAAGGAAGGACAGACAGAGGGAAGGAAGAATAGAAGGAAAGAAAGAGGGAGAGAGAAAGAAAAAGGAAGGAGAAGAAAGGGAAAAAAGAAAGAAAGAGAAAGGGAGGGAGGAAGGAAGGATGGAAGGAAGGGAGGGAAGGAAGGAAACAAGGAAGGAAGAAGGAAGAGAAAGGAAGGAAGGGAGAGAGGGAGGAAGGAGGGAGGGAGGGAGGAAGGAGGGAGGGAGGAAAAGAAGGAAGGATGGATAGAGGGAAGGAAGAATAGAAGGAAAGAAAGAGGGAGAGAGAAAGAAAAAGGAAGGAGAAGGAAGGGAAAAAAGAAAGAAAGAGAAAGGGAGGGAGGAAGGAAGGATGGAAGGAAGGGAGGGAAGGAAGGAAACAAGGAAGGAAGAAGGAAGAGAAAGGAAGGAAGGAAGAAAGACAAAGGGAAAGAAGGGAGGGGAGGAGGGAGGGAGGTAGCGAGGAAGGTAGCTCAGGACCAGGCTGATGTTCCCTAACAAGCGGCCCCGTGCGGGGATCTGAGCTGGGCACGGCAGCCCACACCAGGGGGCGGGACGGCGGAACCGTGTCCCGGGACGGCATGCCGCGTGCGCGGGCGCCGGCGCCGGGGAGGAGTCCGCAGCCCGGAGGGCGGCCTCGGCTGCTGCCCCGCGCTTGCCCGCAGCCCTGCGGTGACTGCCCCCGTGAGGCGCCGCAGCAGGTCCGCGGGGCAGGAGCACCGGGCTCAGCCGCGCCCGTGACGGGTCTGCCTCGCGTTTGCCCAGCGGGCGAGATGCGACCAGTGGCACGGCGGAGTGCGGGGCAGGGCCCAGCCGGCACCCTGGCCTCCTTCGGGCTGTGCACCCGGCCGGGAGCCCAGAGGGGCAGACGTCCCCGATTGGCAGCGGTCACCACTGAGGGTTCGTCCTGACGCGGTCACTTCCTCGGAGTTTCGCTTCTTCCCTCCTGGGGAAAAAAGATCCCCTTATTTATCTAATAACTAAACGGCAGCTAATAAGGATTTGTAGGAAGTAACAGCAGATAAACACACCTCGGGAACCAGAGAGGCCTCGATTTACAGCCCACTTGAGCTGACTAAACACAGCAAGATGTGGAGACTCTAAGTCTCAGTTTCCAGTTTTGTTCAACGGGCTACTAGCCATGGGGATATAAGGATTGCATTATCCTTTATAGAAAGTGCCTGACATAATTGCTAGCGTGTAATGAGTCTCCAGTCACATGCACTTATGATCATCTTAGAATAGTTGAAGTCATCATACAAATGCAGTTTCATTTGTTTTTTGAGAGAAGGTCTCACTGCATAGTGCAGGGTAGGCTCAGTCAGGGACCCGCCTGTCTCTGCCTCCCAAGTGCTGGGATTATAGGTGTGTGCCACCACTCTTGGCTAGTGAATACGTTTTTTATTTTCTTTGTAATAAAACAAAATGGGATTTCAGTTGTTGAGGCAGATAGTTTTGAAAGGTGCCAATTTTTTATATGCACTGATTTTCTCATGAACATGAGACATTTCCCACTTAGGTAACCCATTCTTTTTTTTTTTGCTTTTTGAGACAGGGTCTCGCTTTGTAGTTCAGGCTGGCCCTGAGCTCACTATGGTGCCCAGGCAAGCCGCCGCGAACTCAGCAATCCTCCTGTCTCTGCCTCCCGGGTGCTGGGATGACAGGCGTGAGCCACCACGTCCGGCATTGTGGTATGCGGTGTTGATTGTTGGTGGGCATGTCTCCACGCCCAGCATTCTATGTGGTTACCGGGGATCGAACTCAGGACCTTGCGCTTGCGAGGCAGGCGCCAGAACCACTGAGCTAACCCTCCGGCCCCAGGTAACCCATTCTTTACGAATACATGACTTGTGTTGGTGCGTGTATCCTGTTAATTGCAGGTACATGGAAACAAGCAGATAATCCTAAAGATCACAGATCATGCTCACCCCCCAACTCAAGAAGGAAATGCATCGGCTTTCATCTGATGTCGCTGTGCAAGGAAAGGCGAGTTGAGGGTCACACAAACACGTTTAAACCCTGACAGGGCCTCTTACCTGCAACCTAGTAGAAGGTGAGCCGCTTAGCGCCTCAGACGCACAGTTTTCTCACAGTAAGGTGAAGGTAACAGGAGTTACTATGTAGCATGATATGACCCTGACCAGAAGGGGGTGAAATGTGACCCACCTGTATTGGCTCCTCTGGTTGTACGGAGTATCCTGATAATTTCCACCGACCTGAGCAGCAGGAGAGGCATGGGGCACACGCGTCCGCTCAGTTGTCTGGCCTTTGTTTCCGAAGGAGATACAGTGGGTGTCATTTTCAGCGAATGCAAACATCGCCCGAACACCGTCTCCTAGAGGCTCAGGATCTGGCGCCCGCTCTCTTCCATGACGCCTGTGCAGCAGCTTCCGCAGCACCGGCTGGGTATCAGGGGAGCCTCTCAAGACAGATGTGTGTGTGGGGAGAGTGTTTTAGTAAAAACTGTGCATAGCGTAAACATGGCAGTTACTTTTAGTGGTGTAATCTCCGTAGTTTCCGACAAGAGGCTGTGCAAATTGCAAGGGAGGGAGAAGAATATCTCAGTTTTCCTACACTGAGGTTATAGATGAGCCACAGAGCTACCATTTGTATTTGCAGGCGATTTCAATCATTCCGCATGCACGCTCACCCTGGCAACGATTCAAAGCATTATTCCACATTACTGTAGTATTTTATCATGCATCACACGTCTGACACAGTTCTCTCCCTGGCAAGAGAGCGCTGCAGGCTAAGTTTCAGATTTTGTCAGCGGGTAGAAAGGCGCCGTTACAGTGCCGAAGTGGCTGGGGAAACATACCTACAAGTGCTCCCGATTTATAAAGGTATCGCCAGGGTGGAAGGGATGGGAGACTCCGGCAAGCTCGCGTCTGGCCTGCGTCTGTGTGCTCTCTGTTACGTGTTCCAGCGGGGCCTGGGACACGGGTGGGCCAAGCCCAAGAGCGCTTCCCTGGCCAGTGGGGGTGAGCTTCAGGTTTGCAGAGGGACAGGGAGACGGAGGCCGTGTCCCAAGAGCCATTCGTGTCATCAGCACTTGGGTTTCTGTCCTCTGGGGGAGGGGAGGCATTGTCTCGGGTGTCATGGAGTATCTGCTGATCTCCTTCTGTCTTTCCGCCTGGGAGTGGCCCAGAGCTGTCTGAAAATGGGTGTATTTCCCTGGTTCCCTCCATTTCATCCATCCAACCAACAGGTGCCTAGCAGATATGGTGGAACAGCGGTGCACACAGCAGATGTGTCCCAGAGCCCCCACGGGCCGGGACAGAGCCTGCGAGGGTGGCGTGTAAGGCCGAGAGGCACCGACAGACTCGGGTGGGGTGACAGCCACATGGAGCTCCAAAGGCCGCCTGCGAGATTAAGGAGAGCGACCGGATGTCCCCGCTCCAGCAGCTCCACCTCTGCCTCCTGGGCTGGGCTGAAGGATGAGTCGGTCTGGAACAGAGTGGAAATTGGGGGCAAATTCCACTAACTTCTTGTTTTTCAAATAGCAAACATTAATCACGGTTTTTGCCTTTCCATGTCTAGAAACCACTTCTACTACTATTCATGTTTTTGAAATCAACTTCCTTTTTCTGCCTGAGTATATTCATTGGAAAGGAAAGATGACATCATTGCTGTAATAGAAAACCAGTGAGATGTGTCATAGAAGGTGACTGTGAAAATAAATATAGTGAGAAATAGAGTAGTGTTATTAAATTTCAGCAGTATTCCGTTGTTGGAGCCTGAGGCCGTTCTTTCTTGGCACAGAAAGGAGGATCCTAGGGCTTAGAGTGCAGGGAGGACAGAGGAGCACCAGGCCAACCACCGCACAGGGAAGAAGGAGCATGTGGGAACTGCCTGGCCCCTCTGCGGTTCCCAGCATGCTTTGAGACGGCGGCTGTGTGCTGCCAGAATTCACCTTCTGCGCCTACCGGGATGTGTGTGGAGAGCCCTGAGGCAGAAAGTGACAGAGGCAGTGGGTGGCTTCGCAGGCTTCCTTGGGGACTTGGGTTTATCCTAAAAGGATGTACGGGGCTGTGGAGAAACTTCTGAGGTAACCAGAGGGAAAAAAAGGAGAGTGAAAAGCTGAAGAAGTGCTGTGGGGAGAGGAAGGGTCCATGAAGTCTATTGATTGATCCGATGAGGGTGATGGTAGGTTTCCCAAGATGTTCGCCAGGTGTGTGCTCTTCTTTCACGCTAGACGTCACTCTCGCCTCACTCTTTGGCCAAGAGTCTTGAACCTTTGACGAGAAGTCTGAACAGTTCATCCAGGGCAGTCTGAGCAGCAGGCCTCCGCCACCGCTTCCCGCTATTCCAGCTCCCTGCTTGATGTCGCTGGTTCATCCAGATGACTCCAAGTGGAATCTGAAAACAAACTACGAGGTCAGATAATGACGCGTATCCTTTGGTTCCTTGAGGCGCTGGAGGAATCTTGGTTTCTCTTGTCCTTTTGTACTGGTGACCTTGACAGGGACAGTTTCGTCTCTTGAGGAGAACTGTGGCCACATGCAGGATCTTCATAGCTGTCACGGGGAGGAGAGGGATCTGTTCACCTCGGCTCAAACGTCTCACCTCCTCAGAGCAGCCACAGGGCGCCCTGACCCACGTGTCAGTGGAGACTGGAGTGAGAAATCCTCAGGACAGCGGTGGTGTCTGAGTGCCGAAGAGGCCAGGCTGCGCTGGGGCGCACGCAAGGTCACAGGCCTGCGGCGAGGGCAGAGGAGATGGACGGAGAAACACCGCTTCCGCTGGGTGTTCAGAGCCTGTCAGAGGAGGTGGCAGCCCGGGCCACGCCTGGCCTCAGACACCAGGGCTGCTCTGTGTGAATCGAGATGCCGATGAGGTGACTGTTCCTAGGTAGATAAAAATGTGTCCACAGGGCCACGCCCCGTGCTCATGGTGCCACAGCAGGTGCATCGAAATTCTAGCTTCTAGCAGAAACAACCATCTCTCTTTTCAGAAGAGGGTCATGGTAATTACTTTTTCCTGAGGGGAAAATGCCAAAAAGGTGGACACTTTGTAAATCGTGGCGTGGCTTCTGCAAGCGTGGCATCCATTTGTGAGACATTTATCTCCTTGGATACTCACTCCCCCAAATTGTCATTTAATTAATAACCGAGTATGTTGATCGATTCAAAAGAGAACGGAAGAAGCTGAAGCTGCTATCTAAAGGGACTGAGCTCTCTGCAGAAAGCTGTGAGCCCTTTCTCTGACGAGCGGGCATCTTGCCCACTGCGGCGCTGAGAGGGGCTGAGGAGCTGGGCGTCGGTTAGAAAGTGACTGAGATGAACCTGTGGCGCCCTGTTCTGATTCGTGGCGTATCCGTCCCTCTTTCTGTTATGAGGACCAAATACCTGAAATACACAACTTAAAAGAGAAAGAGTTTACTTTGATTAATGGGTTCAGAGCTTCCAGTCCATGGTCAGCTGGCTTCAAGGCAGAAACAGCACAGCAGCAGGGGGTGGCGAAGGAACGCTGCTCAGCCCAAGGAGGCCAGCAGGCAGCGAGCGGGAGGAGGCCAGCGGGCAGAAGGGGCTGACCACACCCGCTCTGTTCTCGTGGGATGAGTACAACCCCGTAGCAACTACACAGTGAAAAGGAAAGGAAAAGCTCTGTGAGGAAATACGTGTTCAGAGATTTTTGTATACATCTTTAAGTATCGGAAAGATCCTGTAAGGTTACGTAACGTGCGTGGCAGGCTGGGGTATGTAAGGAGCAAACACCTCCAGGGACCTGCCTCGCCCCTTTGCTCCCCTTTTCTTCTCTGACTGTTGCTGAGAGGTGTCCCGAAACCTTCATGTTAGAGAACTGCACAGCATAGTACTGCAGTCCTGTTTGGTCTGAGTATCGGCGTCACAACAGTGGGCCTAACATTGTTAAATGAATGACAGCTTGCAACGTGCCCATCCCACGGGTAGCACATGTTTCTGGGCCTGGTGAACAAGGGGCTGTTGAGATAATCCTCGAGTGGGACCACATGAAGGCAAAGAAATGCCCTGGGTTCAACACCCAGGTCACTGCATCCTGACTGACTTCAGTGATTGATGTTGCACAATGAAAATATTACTAAAACTCATGAACTGTCTGAAATCTATAACTTTTGCCATCCCCAAGACCACTGAGAAGCCTTCTTTGGTGAACACTTGGGCCATGGATTATCATTCCCTTGAATTATAGTGAAATCTGTCTTCAGCGATCACCCAGGGACCAGCCAAAATTTGAAACTTGGTAGAGGTTGAACTTTAACTAAAGGTCAGACAAAATTCTGCTGGAAACCTTAGGGGTTGCTTAAAGGTGAAGTAAAAAGCTGAAATGAAAATTGACTTAATCCCTGGTTTATGAACCAAATAGCACAGCTAACAGGATGCTTTCAACTCCGGGATGTGCTGTGACTTATTTTTCTGCAGTGACTTGTGCCTCTGGTCGGGTGTCACAGCTTCCCTGGCTTATTAATCATGTGTCCAGTAGTGCCTTTATTAGCTCAGCATACTGTCCATGTTGATGGCCTTTGGCTGTGTGCTGGGGCCCGAGACAGGGCTGATAGGCTGTGATGTTCCAGGCCAGGCCTGACTCGTGGAATGACAGAGGGAGCCACCCAGGGCCTTTGAGAATCTACTGAATCTGGCTTAACCAGCTTCAGCTTCTGTTTGATGTAGACAAGACTTTCTTTAAAGGAAGAATTTTAACCTATGATAAAAAGAATGAGTTTACATTGAATCATGAGGCCTAGTACAGAGAATAAATTAGGAAGCACACAGAGGAGAGTTCATGGTCATCCCAGGCATTCATTGCTCTGTGTTGTAGACTGGGCTGCTTAAAAGCATACCACAGGCTGGGTGAGTTAGACAGTGTACTCTTACTTCTCATGTTTCCAGAGGCAGGAAGAACAGGTGCCAGGTGTGGACGTGGTCAGACTCTTGCTGAGGGCCCTGCTTCACGCACACTGCTGGTTGCCTCCTCACTGTATTCTCCAGGGCACAGGGAAGGAAAAGCTCTGACCCGTCTTCTTACAAGGGCACTGGTCCCAGCACTGGGCTTACACTCATGACCTAATCAAGCCCGGACTGTTTCCCAGAGGTCTCATCGCCAAACTCATGACCGGATGTAGCATTTACCCTGTGGGTAATGAGAGCGCGCACACACACACACACACACACACACACACATTGGGTCCATAGCACACTGGGACTGCTGGGGCCAAAGCTAAAAGGCAGATTAGAGACAAAAAAGAGCCTGTGGGCCTCCCTCATTCCTTCCTGGGAGTCGAGAAGAAACCACCAGGTACTTCAGATACTCATTCCAGTCGTCACCCATTTTGTAGCTTGGACTGCTCGTGCTAATCCATTGAACTCTTATTTTACTTGTCACAGAACAGAACAACACTAGCACCGTCATTATCATATTTTTGGTAGTAATGGGGCCTTCACACTAAGCTACAACTCCAGTTCTTCCTTCCTTCCTTCCTTCCTTCCTTCCTTCCTTCCTTCCTTCCTTCCTTCCTTCCTTCCTTCCTTCCTTCCTTCCTTCCTTCCTAGCTTTATTTTCTTCTTTCTTTCTTGAAATTTTGAGATGGGGTCTCACTAAATCATTTGCGTTGTCCAGGCAGCTCTCAAACATGGAATCCTCCTGCCTCAGCCTTTCCAGAGTGCTAGGATTATAGGTGTGTGTCCCCACATTCAGTTTAGTTTACAACTTTCTCTGAGCTCTTACACACCATACCCCATGCACTGTGTGAGCATGTTACATATATCATGTCTAGGTGAGTTCTTCCCATGCATTTCTGTGTGAGTAGTGCCATTGCCACTAGAGGAGGTATCTATAAAATATTGATTATAAACATCAGCTTTTCAGGGATGCTGGAAACTTCTGGGGCAGGGTGAGGAAAATTCCAGATCACAGCTGTGAGCACAGGGACACATAGGTGGCATCTATCTCCACATGAGGGACAGTAAAATGACTCGGACAGAGTGGCTGCTAGCAGTAGGGCTGGGGCTGGTATCTGACAGTGGCTCCACAGAGGTCAGGCTGGATGCAGTCGCAAGTCCTTGTGCCCTGAGCTGTAGAATCCTCCTCCCAGTGGGGTGGCAGTTTCCCCAGCATGCTTTTGTTCCTTGTGTTTTTCTCAAACACCACTAAAGGCTACGAGCGCAGCAGTGAACGGAGCAGACCCACTCTCCACTTGGTGCTCCGGCCATCGCGCGCCGTCTAGTCCGCTGCGGGTCAGGGTGAAGTGGGAGTGAAGGAAGAGGAGGTCCTGTGAAGAGATCCACTGACCTGAACATGTCTTACACGAAAGCAGACTGAACTCGGTGTTCTCAGATCAATATATCCAGACTTTTGTTGTTCTGTATTAAATGTGACCGCCCATTTGGGGGGTCTTGCCTGGTCTATGCACAGAAGAAAATGAGGTTTTGAAAAAAAAAAAAAAAAGATGTTTTCACCAAGGGAAATCATACCCAGTCTCTATCCCTGCTCCACATCATTGAATGCTGCTTGTGTGAAGGGTAATGGAGCTAATGGAATGTGCAGGATAAATCAGCTCAGCTCGATAGGCTAATTGAAATCCCTGGAAATCAGTCCCTGGAAATCAGGCGGACACAAAAGGCAACCCATGGAGAAAGCCCAGGAATGGCTGCTGTGTGTGAAAGTTGGATTCTGTTGGCTACAGACCCTGGAACTTGGCTCCTGGGGCCTGTCCACAGCCACCACCCTTCTTCCCTGAACAGTATTTACTTTTCTGATCATAGCAATTGTATCCAAAAACCCCAGAGCAATAGTGGTCCTTAGCAATGCCATCTTCTTTCTAGAAATCCTTTCTTATGTCCAAGCCAGTGTGCCAGCAACTAAATGGTGACTGTTCCATCCAAGCCAGCAGACTTGGATGTGGAATTCTCCTCTGGCTAAGTCAGACCAAGCTAATAGATTAAACATAATGCAGTATAACTAACCAATAGTCCTCTTTCTCTTCTTTTTTTCGTAGTAGGAGAACAGGGCCACCATCTAGTATATGCAGTAGCCATTTTGAGTTACTATTTTTGACAAGTTTAGCGAGTTCCAAGTAATTGTGAGTCTCTTACAAACACTAGTTGACTAGTAGGAAAGATGAAAACAGAAAAACAACAGAAATCTCAGATCTGTAGCTCTAGGTCAAAGAGATGGGGAGCAATCGAGGACAAATAACTAAAACCTGTGTTTTTCCTACACCTTTTGTGATTCAAAGCCCATTTCTCTTTGTAATCAGCTTAAAAGAATGACCTACAGAAGAAGACCCTAACCCTGGGCTGCCCAGTCATAGACATGCCAAGTTGGACCTGCCATTTGTTTTTGTAAATAAGTTTTATTGGAACACTGTCCAGTCTGTTTTCTCTGTACAGAGGTAGGATATTTGTAGCACAGACCATATGGCCAAGAGAGCATAAAATGCATTGGATCTACCCCTCTACAGAAAAGAATGTGCTTGCTCCTGCCCTCTCCTTAAACAGGGATGAAGGGTTTAAACAACACGCTGTGTCACAGACTCCATGAGGCCAGAGCCTGTAGCTGATTTGTTCATCTGCATGTTACCAGGGCCTCGTGGCTAATGACCACCCATCAAAGGAAAGATGTTAAAGATGTTAGACTTCCTTCTACTCTGTAGAAGTAGAGCGCTCTTGTGCACTTATCCTCTGTAATTTTTCTTCCCACTTTGTGATGGATGTCCCAGCCTGAGCATCTGTCTTCAGTCTTAACATTTCATTGGCACTTTTTTAGCCTATGAGCAAATGATATTCTTTGTTCAGTAAGTAATTACTAACTCCTGGTAAAGTTACAAGCACTGAAAGATACCATAGTAAACACACTAGATTAAGCCCAGGGCTTCAAAGAGATTCCTCTAGGGGGAGGAGGGGAAGCCAAACACACAAATATTATCTTAGATAGGGTCGTATGAACACAGATTGTGCAGGATGCAGGAATCAGGAAAGGCTTTTTGAAGGTGTTGACATTTCATTTCATAGCTGAACAACAAGAGATCAAGGCTAGGGAAATTCGGGCAGAGCATATTCCAAGAAGGGTGAATAGTAAATACAGATGCCACTTGTGAGCTTGGCACGTCTGAGGAAACAGAAGGCAGGCGAGGGTGTCTGGCCCTGGTTCCCAGGAGGGTGACCTGTGGCTATGCTGCGGACAGTGCCCACAGGTCTTGGAGGCCTCATACAGAACAGAAGGAGAAGGGCCTCGGCAAGGGAGTGACATGATCTACATTTTAAAAGAATGACTGCAGCTTCGTGGAAAGGAAGCAGGAGTCCAAGCAACAAGAGACTGATCTGCAAGCAATGGGCTTAGTGATAGTGGAGACAGTAGAGGCGGCTCTAGAGAGGCAGACCGTGTGGGGACGTAGCCTGTGAACACAGGAGGTAGAACGTGTTGATGGATGGAAAATGGAGAAGCTAAGAAGGAATCCTGCTTTGGGGTTGGACCGATTGATCTACTCAGCAGAAAGACTGAGTCAGGGCAGAGCAGTTAGCGCTCAAGCGCTCCCCTCAGACTGCAGTCAGGAGGGGCTGTGCTCACACGAGCGGGAGGGGCCTCACGAGTAAGCATCTGCAGGGCCGGAACTCGTAGAAGGTTCTGGGAGGGAGACATAAATTTGAGAGCTGTGGAAATAGTCATTAAACCCATGGCCCAGAGGTTGGGAAAGGAATAGAATCAAGCCTCGGTCACAGGTATTTTCAGGCTCTTCGGGAGGCTGCTGTGGACCGGTCTGGATCGGAACGCGCCTGCAGAACGTGGCAGGAGCGCAGTGCGTGTGGGAGAGGCCGGAGCAGCGTGTGGTCAGACCTGAAGTGAGATTTTCCCACAGGACGTGGAATGAATACAGAATAGGAACTGTGGGAACCAGGGGAAGGGAACGTAAAAGGTTCTAGTCTCCTGTGAGTCGGCGGCACATGGTGAAATAATAATAAGCAGGCAGAAATGAGGTTCACAGAGGCTAAGTTTGGGCCTGATGCATGCTACTCTGGGTGGCCAAAGACCCCAGGCCCCAGCTCACCACACCTTTTATTCAGCACCTCTAGAGTAACCAAATGTAACAGACCCTGTGGGCAGGGCAGACACCCCCAATAGTCCTAGAGACATTATGCAGATGAAGATCCCGCTGGGCAGGGCAGACACCAGCAGTGGAGTAGTTCAGCCCTGAAGCATCACAGCAGGTGGGACCACCGGAGTCTTTGTTGTTAGCAGAGGTGAAGGCGAGTTGAGTCCAGAGTCCGTCTGCACCAGGAAGGCCTGATCAAGTTTGACCTTCCGATTATTTCTCCCAAAACATGTTCCCAACAAGGAACGGTAGGGTTTCAGAACCTGAGTTCTGGGGTGAAGGCGCCAGAGTTCATCCGTACATTCTGTTACTTACTGCGCCCTCTTTGGGCATCAGTTTCCTCATCTGTCCTCCAGGAAAGGTGCGGGCACTTCTGCTGCAAGGGTTTCTGTGAAGACGAAACAAAATAAATCCCGAAGTATGTTAGATCAGGGCTGAGAATCCTGTAAGAGCTGCTGGAGTCTCTTGGGGGAGACAGGCCCATTGTCCTTCTCCTCGGGGGTCCCCTCTGTCTCCGCCTTCCCTGGATGGACACTCTGTGTTGAGCCGGTCGAGCTGATCAGGCCCTCACTTCGCGCCCAGCTTGTGAACATCCTGTTCGTTACACCACGTCAGGTGACCATGTCAAGCCAGGGTCTGTCGAGCACTTTTCTCCCTGTGGTCCCTGGTCAGGGTGTGGCGTTGCATCTGCGGAGCCCTCACCCCGAGTGACAAGGCCAGCCGTGGTCCGTGGGACACACTGCAACACGTGTGGACCTCAGCACAGGGCCCGGGGAATTCAGCGGCCGCGCTGGGGCGAGCAGCCAGAAGGCAGGTCCGTGCCCCAGAGGGAGCGCCGGCCGGGCTGGAGCCGCGGGCGGGCACGGCGAGTCTCGGGCTCATTGACGTCATGAAGACACATGTGAAGAAGAGGCCACACGATTCACATTCATTTTCTGAGGTCCCGGTGCCAGACTTCGGCCACGTGAGCTCACAGCAACACTAATGGGGTAACGCGCTCCATCACAGAGAATGAGAATCAGACAGACTTTAATGGGGCTTCATTATATTCGTCTGTCTATCCATCACTTCATCTCCGCTGCTTACCACTTGACTTGAGAAACGAGAACACCCCATGACTAATTAGATTTATCCTAATCTCCTTGAGGCACCATCAATCCTCTCAGAGGCCATCTGTGAGTTTAGAGTTCAGACCTTTAAGAATTATGCTAATCAGTCTTTTTCTAATTTAAAATGTTCGTCTGATGACCACAATTTGAGATTTCTGGCTGTGACAAATGAGAAACCATTCTGTGATTTCTGTGCTAATTTTAAACACCCAGATCCTCTGAAGTGCCACCGAAGGGACAGTTTCTAAGCAAACAGGCCAAGAGTAAAGGATCTTTGAGGAGACGGCAAGCAGGGTGAGAAGAAAGGCACCGCCGGGGGTATGGGGAGAGTTTCAGCGGGCCGGTCACAGTGCAGGGAGCTGGTCGGCCCTCCTCCGCAGCTTCCCAAGGAAGGTGCCAGCCTCCTGGAGGGGCATGTTCCGGTGGTGTCGCCATGGCGGTATACAGTGCACAGAGAACCAGCTCATGGAGGAAAGACGGTCGGCGGAGAGGACTCGGGAGTGGATGTCCAGACCACCCTTGTCCCCAAGAGCCTGTGGCCTGCTCACCGAGCTGGGGAGGAACGTGAAGCACTTGCCGTGCTGGCTGTCACCCTGGCCCTGCGGGGTGCAGTGCGGTGGGAGAGAAGGTGCTTCTGACACAGCCGTGGATGCCGATAGCAGACCCCAGAGCCTCTTACCAGACGAGCAGAGCTAGTCAGCACTGGGGTCCGAGATCCTTCCAGAACGTTCAGTGGCGAGGCCAAGGCTGTGCTGATTGTTGTGTGACTAAGGCGGGGGGCACGTTAACTAGCATACAAGCTGGAGCGGCACTTCTCACACCGGAGCATGCTGGGAATCGTGCGGCGTTCTTGTTAAATGCAGCCAGTCTGGGCTCCTAAGGAGCTTCCCATTCAGTGGCTTTTAGACACAGTTGGTGTGACGGGAGTCGGGGGGCCGCCTAAAACACACTTGGGGTCACATAGCACATGGTCTTAGGCAAATTATTTCCTTCCTCTGGACCTTATTCAGTCAACAGATATTTACTGAATTTCACCTGTGGGCCAGAATCTGTGTCCATTTAACCAGCTGGAACAGATAGAAAATGTCCCTACTCTCCAAGGATTAAAAACTAAAACTGAAAGTGTGGTAGAAGGATAGGGAAAAAATGACAAAACTGTGTAATTACAATGTAGGGTCATTGCTACTAGGAACAGTAGTAGTGGCTAATGTTTCTTGAGACCCTTCTATATGGAACTCACTTTTTTTAAAAATTGTTTTTACTTTGAAGCATTCAGAATGTCAACAAAACGGCTGCAGGTTTTTTTGGAATCAGAGTGGTGTTCGGTGAACAGAACTATTTTTGTATATGCTGCCTCAGAGACAGCCAACGATGAAAAATACCATCCTCATATAGAACTCATTTGTGCTGTACACCAAGAACCTGCTTTAAATTTCCATGTAATTTTCTAATTTATAACTCCCCCACTGTGCCAGGCAAGGTTAGTGATTACCGAAAATACTATCAGGACAGGGCTAAAGGTGTTTTTGGTAGTGTGTTGACTATACAAAAGAGACACTGCAGAGTTTTAAAGCACATCTTACAGAGCTTCACATTTCTGTTTTTTTCTTTAGAAGGAGTGAGCTGTATGCAGAGAGGTTAAATGCTTTATAGGCAAAAAAAAAAAAACTGCACTAGAACCAATTTATTCTTCATCATCATCATCATCTTCATGTTCTTCATCCTCCTCATCTCCTTCCTCTTTCTTCCCTCTTGCTCCTTCAGCCCTGACAGCGCCCTGTCCTGGGCGTCAGGTGTTCCTCAGCTCTGGGCCCGCGGGGTCTGTCCCTCTCCAGCACGCAGCCGTCTTCCCGCAGGGCTGCTGCGCCTGCGCAGTCTCAGTCCGCGTCTCTCCCAGTTCCTCTGCGGCGTCAGCAGCGGACTGGCCGGGATGTTCCCCGACCGGAAGAGGCCCGAGGAGGCCTCTCGGCGATTGGAGTCCTTGAAGTTCTCCTCTGTTGCTCCCTTAGGAGGGATCGAGCTCGTCGTGTCTCCCTCCGAGCGGCCCGTCCGCCTTCGCCGTGCCTTCCAGTTTCCCTTCCCCGCTGAGCACCGCTTAGCTCTGCGAAGCTCCTGAGGCCTCGGGCGCTGCTGCTCACGCTCCTCCGGGCGGGTTTGCGCGAAGAACACGTACGATGGCATGGTGCCTGTCGGCTCCTTGGGCTCTCCTTTGCCCGTGTTTACTTGTTTAGGCACAGATTCGCCCAGTGCCCGTCCGCTCTCACCTGCCCTGGCGCCGTCTCTCTGGGGCTCACGAACCGCAGTGGCGGAGACAGCGGGAGCCGGACGCCGCAAGGCACTGTGGGGAGCCTTTCCCGAGGCGCACCTCGTTAACGTGGGTCGTATACTGGGGGGCCGGTCCCTGCATCCCTGGTTCAGAGACAGGCACTGAGGACAGGCCCGGCCTCCCGCACGCGGCCTTCAGCCCAGCAGTCCGCTTCTAGCACTAGCGCTCTCAAGCAGGGATCAGCACATGTTTTCCAGACAGGGCCAGACGCTGGGTATTTCGGACGCTCCGGGCCAGTCATCTGCGTCACAGCGGCCGGGGGCAGCCAGGGGCCACGTGCAGGGGAGCGTGCGCGGTCGGTCACGTGCCAGGAGCAGTTCAGTCCATAGGCGGACGGCAGGCTGGCCGGAGCGGGGAGGCAGTTCCCCTTCGGATCCCGCTTCCTCTCTGCGGGACGGAGTCCTGTGTTGCTCACCCATGTCGGCATGCCCAGCGATCTGCGGGGCCAAAGAGACAGCGATGTTTAATTGTTTCACTCTGAAGAGCTCCGCTTCCAGTAGCTCCTGCTTCCCCAGAGCCTTGGGGACGTTGAATGCTCTTCCCTAGTACACACCCAGACCATCCGGACCGTGACCTTTCCTCTCTCACACGCGTCAGACTCCCGGTGGATCCATTCAGATGTTCCAGGAGAACTGTCCCCATTCGCTTCTTTTCTTCTTGTTCCTATGCTTTTCCTCCAGGATAACAATTTTATTTCCCTCTCAAGAACTGTTTTCACTCCACGTCGGTGGCTTTTGTGAAGCAGGCTTGTTCGCCTCTTGTTCTTCCATCTGTCAGGAGTCTCGGGAAAGCCCACCTGTTACCCCTTCTGCAGTTCTGTTCATGCAGTGATGCTCTGTATTTGTCCTTCCCCATAGCTCTCTTAGTCAGGCATGCTGTGGCCTGTGCTTCTCTTATGTTAGAGCCGGAAAGAACAAAATCACATACTCCCTTTACCCTAAGAAAAGGTACATTGTGTGTGTGGCCCTCAGTATTCAGGAAGCTGGTATCTCAAGCAAGCCTTTTCTATTTTAAATCAAAGAAGCTACATGGAGATAAGGAAATGGGTCCCACCTAAGTCTGATTCTTAATTTAGAAGCCTTAAGATTATCCCAGAATGTCAGCTGCTTCTGGGATATGGTGGATTGATCCTCCCTGCCTTCTCACGTAAAAGAATGTGGCAGGCATGTGGGTAAAGTCAGAGGCAGGAGCTTGGGAGTAGCAGTGGCCTGGTTGTGGACTCTGATCCACCACACGAAAGCAGTGTGGCCTTGGATATCGTCACACAGGTTTCTCCCTGTGACATCTGTGAAACAGGGTGAGTGGTGAGCACGTCGTATTAGTTTGCCAGGACTGCTGTCACAGAACTGTAACCTGCGTGGCTTCAACCAGGGAGCTCTGCTGTCTGACGTGTCTGGAGGCTGGAAGTCTCCAGAGGTCCAGTGTCTGCAGTAGTGGCTCCTTCTGAGGGCTGCAAAGGAGAGCTTACTGGTGTCTCTTACGTACGTGCTGCTGGTGTGCCCACGGTCCTTGGCGTTCCTTGGTTCGTGGCCTCTCAACTCTATCTCTGCCTTCAGCGTCCTATAAAGTTCCCACAGTGTGCACAGCTGTATGAACACATCAGCCATCTTAGATTAGGGCGCTCTCTCAAGCCCGTATTTACCTTAACTACCTTTGTGGAGATCACTTCTCCAAACAAGGTTCTACACTGAGGTGTTAGGAGCTAGGGCTTCGACATGTGTTTTGTGAAAATAGACTTGAACTCGTAGCTCATGGCTGTGTGTAGGGTTAGGTGATCAGATGACCACCATGTCCATCACACATGGAGCCCCGGGAAAATGAGTTACGATTAGTGTGGGAATTTATCATGCTTTCAGTAACTGACCTTCCACCAGTCTTAGAGGTTTTCTTTGGTTTTGCCATTTTTTTTCACTCCTTTTTCATCAATTGCAAAGGAAATGGAAAAGGCAAAGCAAAGACCATGGAGTTTCCCATTTGCATATCAGAAATCTTTATACTTTAATTTATTCTCAGTTTGAATTTGTATTAGTTAAAACAGATTTGTATATGTGAAAATACACAACACCTACTCTTTCATTGGAATACATGTTAATCATCAGAGAAGCTTAAATAGAATAATTTTATCTGAAGGACAATTTTTAAACTAAAATAATTATCTAATGTCCTTTTAAAAAAAATCAAAATTAACCCGCTGTCTGAGAAAACATGTTATCGGAATTAAATAAGCTGGCAGCAAAATCTGTAGCTTCCATGTGTATTGCTGTGGTATCTGAAACATAATTATCAAGCTTAAGTTAATTAGACTAATGCTTAGAAAATCTGGCCTGGCAGCTTGTGGTAAGTAATTATATATACTGATTAAAAATGTAATACGCAGTGAGTGGAGGCAAAAGAAACTCCATTCAAAGTAGTCTGTGCACAGACACAATTAAGAAGCCAAGGAGAAGAGTGCACACAAGGAGGAGGGATGCTGGGAGAGCCCACGGGGGTCACGCCCCGTCTTCCTCAGGGCCAGAGAGAGGGGCCCCTGCGCCAAGGCCGCGTGGCAGGCGGCTCTGCAAGTCCGGCTTAGAGAGAAAGCCCGTGGTTCTCACAGTGGCCGGGCCACGGACGGTGCCCCTGCCGACTGTGTATCTCAGGCTTCTCCCTTCAGCTGCGGTGAGTGGGACACCTGGAAGCCATCTTCCTAGGTGACGTTCCAGCCTCGGACACAAAGAAGTGGTCATGAGCTAGGAAGCAAAAATGAGAGTAGAATGCCCACCTCCGAGCACACACAGGGCTTTTGTTCGCCTTCTGATCGCCGTGTGGTTTTCTCTGCAGCTATAAGAGAAGGAGGGGAGGATAGTGCTCATTGTGGCCCCAGAGGCAAAGACTGGGGGCCCTCAAGGCTTAGCTCTTCGCTCAGATTCTTTGAAATATTATCATGCCCTAAGAGTTTGGTTAAATAACTGAAGTTATGTTTTGAGATGGATGAGGCATACAGAGAACTCTTACTTTGTGCTTTATGACCGTATATGTCTGTGTTTCTGTTTCAGTATGAAAATATATGATTTACAGACCATGATCCGTCCCTTATTGCAGGACTGAAAGTTGATAGAATTGTACTGTCCTTTCAAATATTTATTATGGTTGGTTCATGGAGGCAAGAAGGATTTAGAGAATCTCCTGTGTGCCTAGATCGGGTTTTCTAAGGTCATTTGTAGGTACCAGATTGAACCATATGGCACTGAAGTTTTGAAGGTCAAAGAAAGACTGTCACTACTAGACATGCTCATGATCTTGAGGGAGCTCTAGAATAATGAAGCAGATAGATCGATTCGAAGGTATCTACAATAAATATTCTCAAGTGGATCCACTGAGGAGGACACTGGGCTCCTGACGGGTCACTGGAAGAAGTGAATTCCATGAAAGGGAATATTGTGTGCCAAGGCTGCTGGCATGAGAAAAAGGGCAGGCCATTTAAAGAGCCCTTGCCCACATGGGATGGGAAGAGAATGCAAAAGGCCACGAGATGAGGGTGAAATGGAAAGCCAGCCTCTACCGCGGCAAAACATCATGTCAAGTACCAATAATGCAGGGCCAATCAAATGTCAAGGATTGGGAGACTCAGTTCAGACTGCCCCGGGCTATTACCCAGAATTCAATTTCTGCCTTTTACATAAGACAGCTCCCAGTACATACTTGTTCAGTTTTGCGGTTCCAGTTCAGCAAGTAGATGTAGTCTACTACTGTTTAGATAATTGAAGGTCTTTTTGTAGTAGAAAAACATATCAATGCATTTAATGCCAAATTGCAGAAGACTTGAGCAATTTACTTAATACCTCAAGTTCTTTCCCTCTTCTTTGTATAGTGGAAATAGCAATATTTTGTCTGCTGAATCCAAAGGTGATCAAATGAAATTACAAATGAAATGTGCTTAATTGAGCTGCCTCACTTTACCCTCTGTCTCTTAGCAAATGGTAGGGCTTGTTATCTGGTGAAGCTGGAACACAGAAGTAGGCCGTGGAGTCCAGCCACTCCCTAGTTATAATTCAGGATCACTTCCTGAGCCCTCATGTCCTCATCTGAAATGACAGACACAGAGCAGATACTTTTCTGAGGATTAAATGGGATCATTTCTGTATCGACAGTTTGTTCTGGCCTTTAGCACAGTGCCAGGCAGAGAGCAGGCCCTGCTTAGAGGCCCATCGATAACAACAGCAATGCAATACCAACATAATTGTGCTGTCATGTTTCAGGCGCCCATCCTTCCACAGCCACTTTCCTAGTGCAGAAAGGCTCCCGGCACTGGACAGAGCGTCTCTCTCCCTGAGCCAGGGATCCCAGGCCTCTTTCACAAGCAGTACCTGTTCCTTGCGCTTTACCTGCCGGTTGGCGGAAATATTAAGTCCTGAACCTGACTTCTCTTGTAAGTAAATGCATCATTTCTCCACTCGAGTCCTGAGTGATCGTGTGCAGAGGGAAAGGGCAGTTCATCCATAGGTCGTTTGGTCTCTCTGATGCCAAAGTCAGTTCACCTGATTTAAAGATTTTTAATTTTGGCATGTAGGAGACACACTCTGAAAACCAATTAAGAACACTTGCAGATTTTGGACTAATACATTGGCTACTAGACTTCAGTATCATGTCAGTGAACTCAACTCAGTTATTGCCAAAATCAAAAATTATAAAGGGAAAGGAGCAGAATAGCTTGGAAATTAACTTTTTTCATATTTTACTGGTATTTTCTATGCAGTAGCCGTCAGTGAGTTGCCCCCCCGGTAAGCGGCAGACACAGGACAGAGTTGCAGAACCCTCTAAATAAGTGCTGGAGTGAAGATCAGCACAAGCAAAAGGATTGAAAGAGATTAGGAGATGTAGACACGTGAAGTTTATGCTACTATTTGAGACATTTGTAAAATTTAGGTGAGCATTACTTTGCTTTGGAAATAGGACATACGAGTACATTTGGGGAGAAGAGGATGATTGGATGACTGTCTCGTGGCCACAGAGCTGTGAAAGGAGAGCAGCTTCTGTTAAGAGCAGCCTCCCATGTGAAGAGCCGCATCTGAAACAGGGCGGGCTGGGTGGGGTTGCGTGTAGGCACGGATCCGTTCCAAACATCTGAAACTCCACCCCGGCACTCACTCCAGCACTTCTGCATGGCCAGCGCTTGGTGTTGTAGTTCTTACAAAGGTTCTTGGAATGGGAACTTCGTCTCCGTTATAAGGGAAAGTACAGTCTTCCTTGGTTGTGATCGTACATGGAGCCCAAGAATGCCTGTGTTTGTTTTCTTTCATAGCTGATTTTCTCTAGTTATTTAATTAGGTGTACCGACTAACTAGTGCCTGGAAACCCATCACCTAAATAAAGGCTATGAATTTAGTAGCGTCCTATACCAAGTCACAGGACTGCCTTAAATGCCAGCCCTCTGTCCTGCCTCTCCCTCAGTTCGTTACCGAGTGTCCTGGATCCCCTGCCCACCATTTTTCACTTTGCTTTGCTGCTTTGTATATTTTGGACATCTCTGTGTATCCCTAAAATGCATATATATTTTAGTTTGTCCTTTAACTTTATAAAAATGCTGTGTGGTGCATGCTGTATCTGGGAAAACATTTTTTCCTAAATGGTAGCTTATCATGGACTGTGTGTCATGATCAAATGTTTATTTTGGCCCCTGTGTGATATTCTATTATGTGAATATATCACGGTGTATTCATCTACCCTGAAAGGATGTTATTGATTTCCAGACTCTGGTTACTTTAAGTAGAGCCAATCTGGACCTTCTCATGTGTATTTTCTCATACGTGTGCAAGAGTTTCTCTCAGTTCTTTAGCTGGAAGGAGTAGTGCTGGATCACACGGAGCTGCAAATGTCAACTGTAGGAAGGAATCCAAACTGTTTCCCAAAGTGGGTGCCGCAGGGTATCTTAACGGCACTGCCGGAGCAGTGCCAAGGGTCCGTTGTATTCTTCTCCAGGACACAGTGCTGCTATGAGCAGGTGGGGCTCACATTTACCAATCGCTGCACTGAAATTTCTCTGTTAATTCTGAGTTGTGTGAAGCTAACAGCTGGAACCAGAATTCATGAGTAGAAGATGGTAGAGGAGAGTTGGATTCCTGACAGAGAACAGTGCTCTCCAAGCACAGCTTGGCAATGAAGAGGCAGACTGTCTCGGAGAGTGTAAGGTGTTTCTTTCTCCACCATCCAGGCCCTAGTCTGGAAATTCTTCGAACTTATAGGGCCAGAGAGGTGCAGATCTTACATGTGACTCTGGATCACCAAGCTCTGAAGATCTCAGTCAAACACAGGTTTGGAGAACAAACATTTTCCAGATATTCATTTCTGGAACTCTAAGTAGAAATCTGAAATTATAAGAAGTCATTTCAAGACAGTTTTTGTATTTTGTCCTTTAAAATATCAACAGAATTCCTTGCGACCTCTGAGCAGCATTAAGTTGAGATTAATCAAAAGGTTGATTTGTATGGGGGTTTCACTAACGAATTTAACTCTCAACAATATTTTCAACCTTGATAGGAATATTGGAGATGGTAATTTTCAAAGCTAAAAACTATGCTTACTTTTCTCTGTCTGTCCCCGTGTCCTCCAGGTGTGGCCCGTTCCTCTCTCCTTTTGAGCATCTCAGCAGTAAACAATTGGCAGGCGAGGTGCCCAGGAGCGGGCGGGGCGACAGGAACTCTTCTCCAGCCTGATCCTTTAGAGTAAGTCACGACCCTGGCCTAGATGTAGCATCCTAACTTTTCCCAGTAGCCAAAAGGGAGAAGGCACAGGGAGACCCCACATGAGTTTATATGTGACATCGTGTGACAGAGCGATCCTACTCAAGCCCATCTTATTTTGCGTATGCAACCATCAGAATGTAGCTGAGAACAGACTGAAGGTGAGCAAAGAGCCGGAAATAATCCAGAAAAATCCACGCTCTGGTTTCCCTCCTCACGCCCCTCATCTCCTGGCATTACAGTGGTTAATTATAGTTTCTGTTCCAACCAAGAGAACATCTGAAGTCTGGCCCTAGCCAGCCTGGGAAGAAAGTATTGGGCTACGAAGAGGCCAAGGGGTGAGAGAGAGAATTTATCTTATTTAGCTGCTGCTCAGTCTGATTTCTGGATTTTGGACACTTACAGAATATATAAAAATGAAGAGTTGACCTTGTAGCGAGGAAAGCTCTCTCTGTCTCTCTCTCGAGTTACTCCGGTGGAAAACGGCATCTGAAATCCTCTGCCAAAGAGCTGTTGTCATGCGTGGCAAGCTCAGCATTTGGGGCACGTTCAGCGCTTTATGTCCCCCTTAAACAAGGTCTTCAAAAGACAGCGAGAGCGGTGTTTGGGCAAAGCTAGCTCCTTGTTTGTTTGTGCAACTCACACCTTGGGCCAAGCTCTTTGAAGGACGGTGGATCAGCGGCAGGAGGAAGAGGTGGATCGGTAGGCAGCGGCAGGAGTCGCGGCGTCACTCCTGATGGGACAGCGTCAGCTGCAGAGGGGCAACATCATAACCAGAGCACAGCGTCGTTCCTGGAGGGAGAAACATTCAGCTTCGTTCTGATGGACTGTTGTGCACTCTCAAAATACAAGCTTTCACTTGTTCATTTACTTTTTTTTTTGAGACAGGGTCTCGCTTTGTAGTTCAGGCTGGCCCTGAGCTCACTATGTAGCCCAGGCGAGCCTGGAACTCAGCAATCCTCCTGTCTCTGCCTCCCGAGGGCTGGGATGACAGGCGTGAGCCGCCACGCTGGCATGGTGGTATGTGGTATTGATGGCTGGTGGGCGTGAGTCACCACACCCAGCATTGTATGTGGTTACTGAGGATCGAACTCAGGACCTTGCGCTTGTGAGGCAGGCGCCGGAACCACTGATTTAAATCTCTTGCCCACGCTTGTTCATTTTCATATGCCAGCGCATAAACCCTGGTACCAAGCACCTGCCCGAGTGGTGCTAGTGTAGCAGTTTAGCTCAGTCCAGCATACAGTGAGTGAGCATGTATATGTTATATGCAAATGCCACGCCATATATAAGGGACTTGCACATCGCGGCATTTTGGTATCCTGTGGTGGTACAAGGTATCCCACAATCCATTCCTCTAAGACAGTGGTCTTTGCTAGCTGCCTCCCAAGGACACTGTGTGTTGTCCATTCTGTTCAGCACTGCACCGCGGCACGCAGTGGGCCAGCTCATGGCAGGCACCACTGGGTGTGAGTAACTGAATGACATCTCCAGAACTGTGCTACATGCCCATAGAGGCAGCTTTTCCTATTGGTTTTATCTTAAGAATCTGGCTGCTGCTGCCTGGGGTGTGTATTAAGAAGGACTCTGAGCTGTGTCTCTGTTTGTGCTTTGTTAACTGTGTGCCTTGTACTGTACTCTTTCCTGACCGTGTGTTTCCTTGGCTTCTTGCAGGGCAGACATTAGACACTCCCCTCTTACCCCTTGCTAGGGCTATCTTGCTTGAAGTGTGCTTCCAAAGGCTCTGCGAGGTGCCTTTGAAAAAAATAAGCCGTACGTAGCCGGAGTGAATATGAAACAAAATGTTCAGGAGATTCCAAGTAAAGCAGAAATTGGTCCTATGCCTTTCTGCGTTCCTCTTCCTGAGTGCCGCGGCTTGGCATCACTCTAGGATTAAAGGAGAACACTCCTGCTCAAACACCAGGGTCTGAAACACAAGGGACGGAAAGGTTTACAGAACACGCTGGCCAAGGAAATTGCTTTTTGAATAAATGCTTCCTTCTCTGAAGCTCGCTACATCACAAACCTTGCTTCTGGAAGGAGTTTCATTTCATTTCTCAGGGAGGATGTTCTTAGAAGCAGGAGGGCTGAGGAAATCAAGCTGGTAGCGATCTCCAGTCCCTGGTGTTTCACCAGTTTCCTACCCACTGCAAAACCGGAAGTGCTCTGATAGGAGAGAGCTGGCCTAGCAGGGCCATGATTCGGCCCCAGGTTTGGTCCCCGTCTGCGGCTTTCCTTTTGTTTCCTATGCAGTGTTACCACCCATATTTTCAAATGTGTGCAGGAAAGTTTGCACACATTTAGAGAATGAATCCAGGCATGTACCAGGAGAGAGCTGACTAGCTGCTGTTATGCTGAAAAGAAACAAATACTGTTCTAGGTATCCCGTGTGATACTGCTTGAGTGATCAAAGCAATCACTTGGGTATTGCATCTAGAAAATGGGCGTGTTGCATTTACAAGCAAATATGTTGAGTGTAGTTTCCCATTGATAAATGCCATTTGCAGACTCACTGGTGTCAAGCCCAGCGGTCAGTAAAGATGCAGACGGATGTTTCTCCGGCTGAGATGTTGTTCTTTGCAGAGATGCTTCTGACAAGCTTTCCATGGAAAACTGTGAGCCTCAATGTCCAGGCGGTTCAAGCAGGCTGGTGGCCCTGGGATCCCACAGACCTGAAAAGCCCAGGCTGATGTGTATCAGCTTTACGGGGCTCACGGGATTCACCAGGAGAGTGAGTGGGCCATGCCTGGTCCAAACCATGCTCCTGGTGGTGTGGGCGCTGCTTGGCAGTCCTCAACAGTGGGATACTTTCACGTGTAGTTGGGCACAGGTGAGTTCTGTGGTAGTACAGTGGTTTGGCCTTATTTCCCAGTGCCGTGAGTTTCTTGTTGATAAATACTTCCGAGGGTCACAAATTCTGAAACATCAACTCTATACTCCTTGAAAATGGTTATGTCAGTAATTATAAAAGCTTCTTTCAGCATTTTGGACCCAATAAAGAAATCCTTGCTGTTATTCACACAGGCTCTGCTTAAGGCAAAGCGTTGGCAGCTAGTCAAATGATGAATGCTCTGTTAATTACCTGGATGCCTCTGTACAGAGGGGCACGCGGGTGGGCTTCGGAATTTAGCTGTGAGCAGAGAGACCCAGAGGTGACGTGTCTGTCTGCAGAGGTCCGGTGCTGAGCCGAAGGCTCCTGCTCACAAGATCGTCACCTAGGGTAGAAAAAAGTAGGTCATGAACCTGTTTTGATAGAGAGAAATATTTGAAGAGCCCAAGAGTTCTAAGGAAGGAAAAACGACAGACCACTCACTGTCTGTCTCGCTAGAGCAAACGGCGGTTCGTGGGACACCAAGAAAATACGGGGTAGGATGCGTCCGGACAGCTGCAGCTGGCAGGCTGTGCCTGGTGGGACGTGTGGACTGAGAGGGCGCGGAAGGGCGCGTGTGCGTGAGGGAACTGCCCGTCACGGGACGTGACACGTGCTGACCGACTGGGCCCGGGTGCTCGGGGCGCTGAGCGGTGAGGTGGGCAACAGGGCGCTTCTCACAGGCAGCAGCAGCCGAGGCAGGCGGGACGGAGAGGGGCACACGCGGCCCTTCGTCGCCTCCTGCGTTCTTCTCCAGCCCTGTACTCCGTGACCCACTCTGGACCCCCGACTGCCTCGCCCGGCAGCGTCTCAAGGGCTCTCCCTCTGCGCTCCCCGCCGGCCGGCCCTCTGCCCACCGGGCCTCCCGCGCCTCCCGAGGGTAGCGGGCCTCGCCCCGTGCTGCGTCCCCCGCCCTGGGAGGCTGTGCTCTCTGAGGTTCTCTCATTCCCGCACATCCTTCTGTGGGGTTTGCCTCCGACTTCTTAGAATGGAGATTCTGATCCCCAGACGTTGGCCGAAGGTCTCCCAGAGTTCACCCCGGCCAAACGGCTGCCCCCGGTTGCTGGGAGGCCCCGCGAGCGCCACACCCGCCCTCCTCACCCGAGCCGTTTGTGCCGTGTTCAATGCCATGTTTCCCATGGCTGTGTTTTCCACCCAGTTACTTTTAAAGGAGACCTGGGATGGTTTTCCATAAGATAAATATGATCTCAGTACAGCAACCTTATTATAGATCTATAGTTATGGTTAGGTTCCGATGGCCTCTCTGTCCCTGTCGGAAGTCAGGTTGGTGCTGTGCCAGGGACAAACTGGCCTCCCGCGGGGCCTCCTTCTTGGCCAGGCAGAAGGCCCACGAGCCAAGGGAAGGAAGCGGCAGCTCCCTGGCGGTGAGGCGGCCCCGCGTGTGCGGCACTGTGCATAGCACGCCGCGTTGGTAGCTCTGGTACTTAGCTCTGGCTGTCTGTCCCATCTTAACTGATAGAAAAGTTCCCCAAAGTGGCAACTAAACTCCAGCCGTCGTGGCAGCCCTGGCAAAGACCAGGAGTCGGGGGTCCCCAGGACAGCACGCGGCAGTTGCTGGAGAAGCGGGGCTGGGCGCGGGCTTCCGGACAGCTGGCACCGGCGGGCGCGGGTCAGAGCTGTGTGCCCGCAGTGCTGCCCCGCCGCCCGGAACCGCCTTCCCCACCCGCTCCCAGTGGCTGTCCACATCCCTGACCAGCAGGAGTCATCCTGGAGTCCTGTCTAGCAAGAGTTAGTCCCACTCCCCAGACATTCTAGCATTTTGGTAGAACATCCAGTCCAGCACTTCTGTCAGCTTGACGCAGACAAATTATGAACGTCTGCATTTCTGTGCCTGTTTTGGGCAGTCAAGCCCAGAAAACAAAGATTTTTGGCTTATTCGTCAAGATACTGTTCATAAGACCTGGAGCAGAGCCTAGGATGTATCGTGTGCCCAGCAAAGTTTGTTAGCTGCTTTGAAAATGGTAGTAACAGAAACTCTGACTTTTCAAAAATAAACACTTGTCTGGGCTACTCAGGAACCTGAGGCACCAGGGTCACAAGTTTCAGCTCAGCCTGGGCAGTGAAACTCTTAAAAACCTAGAGCTATAACTCAGTGGTGGGATGCTAGCCTCACACACAAGAGACCGGGGGTTCGATTCCCAGCTTGACAGAAAGAATGATTTACTGACTTCCTTATTCGATGTAATTATTTTCCTTTTTACATAGGAATTTTATAAATAATTTCTCAAGAGAACCATGAACCCACAGAAAGTGGTTTATAACTCTCTGCTCTGAATACTGTCTTATAAAAGTGATAACAATAACATTCTTTCATAAACCCAAGTTTATACTCACCCATTTTGAAGAGGAGCGTTCAATTGGTTTTCCCCTTTCTGAAGGCGGTTTGGCATTTACTAGAGGTTAGTTTCAAATTCTGAGAGACATTTAAATTATTGTGAATCATTCCGCCTACTGTATTCCATTACAGAGCTATAAAAACATCAATAGCCAAGGCAGCTTGAGCATTGCACCAGAGAATTAATCATTACCCCGCACACCTTGCAATAATACACTCAGGGCACAGGAGGGAACCGAGTGTCAGAATCGACACATCAGTACCCTTCAGTCAGAAATCCTGTTACCTCCTCCCTGGAAGTCCCTTCAAGCAGATGAGGAGGGATGGCTGCTGGCGTTTTGTTTGGAAGAGCTTGTTTTCAAAGCTGGATAGAGGTAGAATTCACTTCCAAGGCCTGTCACAGACTTCAGACCGTTGAATGTGGATAAAGACTGGGGTCCCAGTGTTTGCAAGTTTTCCTCCTCTGGCATGCCCTGTCCTCCACAGGACGGGGTGCCTGACTTCTTGCTGTGGCCTCAAGAGTGCAGGAGAATGTACTGCGCTGGCCTTGGTGCTGAGCGTCTTCACAGTGAGCTCAGTCACAATGACTGGTGTGACAGTCCTGGGAGAGGAGATGGGGACTCTCTTATTCCGTGTACTACTAAGGAAAATGCACTGCTGATCATCTGTAGCAAACAAGTCATTGGCCAGACGACGTATTTGGATTTCAGAGTTATTAAAATATGAAAAGCTATCCATCTTGGAGTAGATGTATTATGGAATTAAAATAGTGCTGGTGATTTCCACTGGATTCTATGCAATACAGTAACAGGGCCTGGAGGGCACAGTATGCTAGCATTCTTGTTGGACAGTCTGCTCTGATTTTCTGGTTTGAGCAGCTAGGCAGGCTCTGGGATAGCGTAATTAGCAAATGCAAGCCCAGCACTTCCTCAAGGGGCCGTGGCTGAGCAGCAAGGAAAAACATAGGAAGTCTACTTAAATTTGAGTAGCAGAAAAGCGAAAAATAATGCCTTTGTTGTTATTTATTTATTTTTTGAGACAGGGTCTTGCTTTGTAGTTCAGGTGGCCCTGTGGTCACTGTGCAGCTTGGGCTGGCCTCGAACTCTGGGGGGGCAGAGGCAGGAGAATTGCTGTAAGTGCTGGGATTACAAGCATGCACGATGCTTGGCATTGTGATAGTGGTACTGGGGATCGAACTCAGGACCTTGCACTTGCCAAGCAGATGCTGGAACCACTGAGCTAAATCCCCAGCCCAACGAATAATGTTTTACGGTAAAATAATGTATGAGACATGTTACATGAAGGAAAATTGATTATCTTCATATTTTTATTTGCTAGTCTGGCAATCATGCCTGCAGGATAATTTTACCCTTAACCTTCACTGCTTGATCTTTTTCTAGGACCTTAACTTTTACTTTTGAGAACCCTCTATTAATATCCAAATCCTTAAAACAACCTTGAGAACTAGGGTCACGGAGGGTAATTTTAGAGAAGAAGGAGCTAAATTTCTTCCTCAGACATGAATATCTCAGTTGAATTTATTGCTGTGACTGGATTCTCATTATTTTCAACCCTTTTACAGGGTAGTAGGTTCCAAAGATTGCTGGGGAACCCCCTAGACAGTAAATAAGCGCCATGGGGTAGGAGGTGGGGGCTGTCCTGGGCACACGGTGTGGCCCACAACCGCAGCAGTAGTGGTAGGAGTTGGCAAGCAGCAGCGTCAGACTCTGGAAGATCACGACTCACGAGCGTTACAGCTTTTGTTTTGCAGAGAGGGCAGCTGAGGCACAGGGCGGTTAAGGGATCTGCTCTCCACAGAGAGCCCTCGGCTGACTCCCTGTCCCAGCACTCACCGCGAGGCAGCTTTCCGAGCCTTTCTAGCTAGGCAGGTCTCTCAGGCCTCGCCTCTTTCCCGTCTCACCACAGCCAAGCATGACTACTCTCCTATTGCCCTCTCGTAACAGCAAAGGACCCTGTCCATTTTAGTGCCAGAGATGGCACTGAAAATAACGGGTTCATAGCAAGTAATCTGTACCTTTCCCCTCCAGCAGGCACATGTACTGTAGTCAAGCTCTTCGGTTAGAGCTCGTTCCAGGTAGATGGCGCTTTTTGGGTAGCCACTGTTGAAGATTTGTAGACCTCTCTCCGGGTTGCAGGCATAGGGCCACAGCTGTCAGGTTGTCGGGCTGCTAGTGGGAAGTGGAACTTCATTCCAAACTATATGGCTGTTAGCTGCCTACTCACCTGGGTCGCTCTTCTAGGACACAAGTCTTGCCCACTGGGACCCTTCCCAGCCTCCTCATTCCTGCAGACTGTAGACTGATTCAAAGTCTTGGGACTTAGCTCAGCATCTTCGTGCTGCCGAGCCCAGGGACCCACACATCCCTCTGACCTAGGGGAAACAGAAGAAAAGCATCATACAGAGCTTGCAAAGAGCAGCTCTGACACGAGTGAAAAGGTCACGAACAGTAGGCATAAGGGCAAGATCCTCCATGTCTGCTGATTACACACCAGTGGATCTGCTATATGATACCCAGAAAGTCCTGGAGAGGGGAAATTGTGCCTGCTCTGAGCTTGTCCTCGCCTTCCCTTGTCTTTGTCACCTAAACTGCTTGGTACAACAACGGGTTGCATAGGATTTATTCTGTATGTGGTTTTATAAGTAATCTAGAGATGACTGAAAGCGTACTAGAGCATGTCTACAGTTTCTCTGCAAGTACCACATGGCCTTTTTATAGGAGGAGCAGGAGCGTTAGCAGACTTTGGTGTCCTGGGGTCTGACACCCACCCCTGGGGCACCGAGTGATAACTTTTTGGGGGTGTGGTGGCATCTGCCATCTAGCTGTGCGCGCACACACACACACTTCCCCCTGGTGCAGTGCCTCTCGATCGTGGGTGCACCTTGGAATTGCTTGAGAAACATATCTTAAGCCCCAAGCCCATTAAATCAGATTCCCTGGGTGAGTTTTATATATTTTTAAAAAATTCCCCAGATAGGGGCCGGAGGGTTAGCTCAGTGGTTCCGGCGCCTGCCTCGCAAGCGCAAGGACCTGAGTTCGATCCCTGGTAACCACATAGAATGCTGGGTGCGGAGACACGCCCACCAAAAATCAACACCGCATACCACAATGCCAGACGTGGTGGCTCACGCCTGTAATCCCAGCACTCGGGAGGCAGAGACAGGAGGACTGCTGAGTTCGCGGCGGCTTGCCTGAGCACCATAGTGAGCTCAGGGCCAGCCTGAACTACAAAGCGAGACCCTGTCTCCAAAAAGAAAAAAAAAAAATATTCCCCAGATAATTTTGATCAGTATCCAGGGTTGAGCTGTTCTAAAGAAAAAACAATGCTTCTACCTGGGGTCTTTTGGGGGGAAATCTCTAAATTGTAAGAACCATGTATAGTAGTTTAGCAAATATGATTAGTTTTTATCTCCTAGTTCCCATAAACAACTTCTGAGTGTGGGCACAGGGCTGCCATCTGTGAGGCGGGGAGCAGTCACAGACAGTTACCCCACAGCCAGCCCGAAAGGCATCACTGAAGTGTTCGGATTCTCTGTTCTGACCTGTGTTGATGAGGACACGTCTTCCGACGGCTGGACCGCAGAGGCAGGCCGTAGTTCCCAGGCTTCGCGGTGGCCCTTGTCATCCCATCGAGCTGTTACAAGATAGATTTATAACAGACCTAAAGGATGTATCAAAATGAAAATCAGCTCTTGAATAGAATAGTAATCCCAGCTGACTTGCCTGTAGCAACTGCGTCATCTCTGCCTCTGCAAGGAAGGAAATGACTTCTTAATGTGGTTTTCTCCCACTAAGGAGAATTAAATCTGTGTGGCGAAATGTAAAACCACTGTGCTGGCAGCCACATTTTGAAAGGAAGATCCATGACCCTCATAAACATGTTTGTGGCCCAGTTCTATGCTAATGAAGCTCATTTGGGCTCTGACTTACTCAGTGTGAAAAATATATCTCCGCTGGAGAACTGGTCTATTGTTCCTCTCGGTTCTGCCTTCTGCCCTAAGTTTGCTCTGAAATAAACAGGCAACTTCTCCATCTGCTGGAGGCAGCCCAGGTGGGGGCTCTGGATTAGATTTAGGGTGTTTGGGGCCTGAGATAACAAACTCCACTGTTTTCGTTGGTAGTCTTTTTGCTGAGTTGGCAAGATTATTTTCCATGGCTCCGACTCACTTAAAGGGTGAACACAGGCGGTGGCGTGGAACATTGTGTGACCTATCCATTTCTCATGCATGTCCTCCAGGCCAGACAGGTCAAAGTGGGATGGGGTCGAGCCTGGAAGCTGCTATTACCTACCTGAGTGGTTTTTCATGAGGGAATGAGTTTCCTCGAGCCTCACTTTCCATGTTGATAAGTGGGCTAAATAGCACCTGCCTACGGGCTTCTGCAAGGGTTAATGGAATAATGCAAACCGAGAGACTGGCCCTTTCATCAGACACATTAACCATCACTGGCAGAGACAGTAAATGGTCTGTCTTCATTGGCTGTTCGCAAAATACCGCACTGTGCACCGTGAGGATCTTACACCCTCAGGGTTTTACTGGGGCCGTGAAACTTAACTGAAGTAGGAGAGGAAGGGAGAGAAGTGAGCTTTTCTTTAAAAGTCACCTTCAAAAAGTTCTCTCTGATAGAATTAAAGTTCTGTTCATTCTACATGTACATCTAAAACATACAAGTTGGTTTTTTAGACAAATATTGGCATGCTAGTAGGATTTCAAAACAATGCATTTGACTGAGACTGTTAATTTTGGAAGTTGTTTTCTTATTTAATAGTTTTCAGCATTTGACTGTTTAAAGCCTTTTTTTAATGGAGAGAGCAATTTCTCACTCAGTATTCATGGCCATGGAATCAAGATCATAAGTTTGCTTGGGTTATTTTGGTCCACGGAGTAAAAGTGCTCCTAGCCCATAGAAGAGGCCGGGCCAGAGAGAGCCGGAGTGACCGCCGGCCAGCGTGGAGGTGGAGGGACGGGCGTGGGTCTGCGCAAACGCACAAAATCCTGAGCGGAGGCTACCGAGCCACACACACCGGGGGCGGGAGCAGGAGCCTCCGCCAGCAGCCGCACCGCCTCGGGCTCGCCCGACGCTCCTGAGCCCAGCGGACAACCGCACGACCACAAAAGGCTGTTCTGAAGCCTCATCTGGTTACTCTGGGGGGGAAGCTACCAATGGGAATCTTATTTTCAAATTTTGGAGGTTAAAACGCACACCGGTGCACCTCTCTGCCTCCAATACGCAGATTCTACACAGTCCTCCCCCGGCACCAGCATTTATTCAAGGAGAGTCCAAGAACCCAGGAATTAATGACCCTTTGGTTTTTCCCCAAAGCTGGAGAAACACGACAAACAGGAGGACACCCCGGCCTCGTGGAGATCGGAGGAGGACATGGCCGCAGAGGCAGCCGAGCTCCGGGCCTACTTCCAGTGAGCATGGTAAGGCCTGCTCGACCTCGCTCCGCCCCACCGGGGCAGCGGAAGCGAGGCGTCACGGGTGGCTCCGGGGCTGGGGCCACAGGCCTGAAGCTGGGCGGAGTAAGCCGGCCTTGGGGAGTGTAGCTCTCAGGCCTGCTCCCTGGCCCTCCGAACCGTCTCTCCAGTCTGCCCCGAGGGGCTCCTGTCCCCTCCCCCGCCCCAAGTGGACGGCTAGGGATGGGGACGGACTGTTTGACAGGACCGAACTTGGCCAGGCTCGCTCCGTCCCCTGTGGCTCCTTCCTCTCACCCCGACCACTGTGCCACACACTCCAGACTACTCCTTTCAGGCCAGGACTGCTCCTTGCGGTTGCAATGTGGTAAATTAGTCTTTGTGTTTCTTTTTTGCTTGGCTGATAGGAGGCCCCGGCCCCTGGAGAAGTGCTCAGCAGAATTATCTCTGCGTTCATGATGTTTACCTGCTGTGCAAAGATAGTTACATCCAATCTTCTCCTCAAAATGCATCTGCTAACCAAATTCGTGTCATGTCCAAGGGGCCCGTGGGTCTTCTGAAATGTGTTCATAAATATGGCTTCTATGCAATATCCGGATATACCTGGGCTAAAAACCATTCACTGTTGATCTGAAATGCAAACTGAACTGTTGTCCTCCATTTGAACGCACCTCTTTAGGTGTCATGGAACTCAGGCCATGGATCCTCTCCTTTAAATAGTTTCTCTTCCCCTCTAGAATTAGATAATTCTAAATTAGAATTAGATTGTTCTTCATCTGGCCTCAGTATAAATATGTTCATAAAGTTGCTGAAGCAGATCAGATACAAATTTAAGATAAAATCATGGAACAAATAGTTACAAATTGAAAACTGAATTATCTCAAATTGTTAACTATTTAGTGGCTATGATGTTTTTTGCTAGATAACATTCTTTGGATAACTACCATTCGCTCTCTATAGTTTCAGTTACACTCTCTCAACTGCAATCCAAAAATATTAAAGAGAAGGGGACCAAGAGATGGAAGGGAGCGCAGGAGGGCAGAAGGATGAAAAATAGGGGTGATATGTTGTGCGCATGGACCGACTCCCCTCAAGGAAGGCCCTACAAACATGTGCCCATAAAAATACTGAATGGAACATTCCAGAAATGGACACATCACAAGTTATAAATTGTATGTCCTCCTGCTCCATCTCCCCAGCGACAGAATCGCCTCCCACCTCCACATGGTACCCCCAGTCTGTTCACCACTGAGTACTGGCCCTCGCTGTCACACGGGCTGGCATGGCAGGGCTCATGTCCCAGCGGCCCTTACCTTACTTTACAGAAACGTAGTGATGCTGGCATCAAATTGGTTATGCCAGGAGAGGCCCAACACGCTTTCTCAAAGTGTTGTCTGACATCTTCACAAGAAGGCTAAGGAAGGGACAAAAAGGTTGTTTTGTTTTTTGTTTGTTTTTCTTGAGACAGGGTCTCGCTTTGTAGTTCAGGCTGGCTCTGAACTCACTATGTAGCCTAGGCAAGCCTTGAACTCAGCAATCCTCCTGTCTCTGCCTCCCGAGTGCTGGGATGACAGGTGTGAGCCACCACACCTGGAACTGTGGTATGTGGTATTGATGGCTGGTGGGCATGAGTCACCATGCCCAGCATTGTATGTGGTTACCAGGATCGAACTCAGGATCTTGCACTTGCGAGGCAGGCGCTGGAACCACTGAGCTAAATCTCTGGCCCAACAAGAAGGTATTTTGAGAGAAGCTACGTTCATGTAACTTTTACACAGAAGATTGTTACACTTGCTGCTTTCTTATGAGGTAATTCCTTGCTGTGCCAAATGTAATTTAAACTTTATCATAAGTACATATATTTCAAAAAAACATAGTACATATACAAGGTTCTGTAGCCCAAGTTTCATTCACCTAGAGGGTCTTTGAAACATGTTCCCTACAAGTAGGGGGGGCTGTGGTAACCTGTCCTTCCTTGGAAGTAGAAGGCTTCATCAGATAGCTTAAGATACAGTGCATTTTCTGGCCTCTTTCTCTAACCCTCATTTAATGTACTTTAATTACTCAGGGCCCAGCACGCCTGGCCCTTGCTGTTGTCCCTATAGAATGGAGCACAGTGTAGCACCAGCTGCCTGTCGTGTTTTATTTCTAACCTTTCCCACTCTTCATCCCTCTCTCTCTCGCTCTCTTCCATTGGAATAAGCACAGCTGTCCAGCATGGCGCGGCCCTCGCCGTCCTACCCGTGCTGCGAGGCAGTGTGTCCTTCGGGAGCGCCCTGTGCGTGGGGCTCCCAGATCTTCAGCCTGGATTCTTCCCAGGCTGGATTTGTTTTCCAGATTTCCTATCCAATGGATATTTTCAGGGAGAGGCAAGAATACTCTAGGCTTTTCCCGAGGCTTGCTGAATTCTCAGGGCCTAGCTGAGAATGCGTTTCTAGATGTTTTAGAAATATTTAAACTCAGAACTCCAGATTTCAGCACGCTTTACTCTGTCAGTTCTGTTCCCATCTTGCCTTCAGGCCTGACACCTCCTGTCTCCCTGGTAAATTCATTTGCTTTCTAAGTCTTGCCAGGAAGATATTTACCCTAAAGTCATACAAACCATTGCCACCACGCTGGTGTGCTTCCAAGTTAAATAATATTTGTCTCTCTCCTTAACTGGCTTGTTTACAGACAAAATGAATCACTTCCTGAGGAGCCAAGTGTGGGAAGTGAGACTAGGTGGTACTTTGATGCAGTACTCACATAGAGAGCGCTCAGATTTGGGCGAGAGCGTCACCACTCCCTACAACATAATGGGACTAACTACACCTACCGTACTCTAAAGACAGAGGGAGGCAGAGGCAGACACACTCTCTCTGCAGGAAACTTGGTCCTTGGGTCAGTCTTCCTCCCATTTCAAGACGTGTCTGTGCACTAGATTTGCACAGTGTTAACTGGTTCATGAAACGTCTGAAATTTGCTGAGAACTAGAGCAATCATGACACATCTAGACATACTAGACTTAAAGCATACCTGTTCTTTGCCTGGAATTCAGGTAAACTTGCCTTCTCTAGACTTTCCTGGTCAGACACCCTGCTGAGGCCGGGCAAGTCGCAAGGCTTGGGTCATGCTTCGAGATGGCACAGTTCTCAGCACGAACAGGGGGAGGCTTAGCCAAGGATGGATGCCAATAGCCAACCCTTACTGAGAACTTAAAAAGCAGAGTTTGTGTTATCATTATTCCATCTCACACACAACACGCAAACTAAGGTTCAGTGACTTCAGTGTTACTCTAAGGCAAATGGTCGCTAGGAGACAGCGCCCTCATGCGGACTCGGTGGCAGAACCCAGAGGCCACCGCCCCGGCTTCGCAGCACCCGCCCCACTGACAGAGCTCAGACCTCAGCCGTGCACGCGCCCCGCCCAGCGCCCCCGGCACCCTGAGGACTCTGCTTGGGCTCTTTGCCCTACCTGCTCACCCTCTCGCTTCCCTGAGAAGACGCGCCTGTCCTGCTGGATTTCCTGGGCAGCCTCTTCATGTCACCTTCTCCGGCCCCTGGCCGGGCCGCCTCTGCCCTGCCGACTTGGCTGTCCGGGCGAGGTCTTCACACTACGCTGACTAAGGCCAGGCTGGCCTTTGCTCTATCATTTGCCTGCATAAACGCGACCTTGGGTGGATACTGTGCTTTCCAAATGTTACGCATTCTCCCGTTGTCAAGGTTTTTCTTACCTTTGGAGTCACCTGGGGCATTAGTTATTATCTACTGGCTTCACTTTTTAAATTTCAGTGCATTCATCATAAAATCTGTATCTTCGCTTCAGTGAAAAAAGGACTAGTTGGAATTAGAAGGCGGGTCTGAAAATAAATATTAAAGTAAAATAGCGCTAATAGAATTCCAGCCGACATAGTCGCTTGTCCACAGCTGCCAGGGCCGAGGTTAGAGACGAGCCCGGCTACCAGGAAGGCGTTTGGTTCCAGCCCCAACGGGAAATGTATAGACCGTCCACGTGACCTACTCAGAAGGATTAAAGGAGAATAGCGTACTCTGGAGTATAACGTAGAGCACCTAGAATTAAACAGGCACGTGATTTCCACTTTTGGACAAAGGGCAGTGGAAGTCATAATTTAAATCTGGAGCAAACTGAGCCTGGATCTATTCCAACCACTATGCCCAATTTTCATCTTTTGCACTAGGCACACAGGAAAGAGAAGGTGCGGGGTGGAGGCCCGGGTCAGCGTTCTTGGGGCTGAGGGGTCCCGATCTTGAACTCTGACGGTGGATAAAGGCAGAATCCCTGAACCGCACCCCACTGCCTCTCGAGGGCAGACTTGGCCTCCAGGCTGAGTGGAACTGTTTGAAATCTCTCCTTCTGCTAGAGAGCAGCTCCTAGGGCTTTGCCGAAGCACTCTGCTTCCCAAGAGTGTACCTTACAAACCACAGACTTGCAGAAGAAAATATGAAAATATGTCTATCCCCAAGATGACCGGTATAAAACAAAGGACTCAACGGCACAAAGGTGCTTTTGGGTGGATGCTGGGTATGCATACACTGAACACTTCTTTGTTGAGTAGAAAACCCTGATCTGTATATTCTTCATGTATAAACCTGGATTAGTCCTCAGCACAACAAGAGTGCCACTAAGACCACAAAGGCAAGTATTCCGCAACTGTGACCTGGCTCCTTGGCCTCTTGAACCAACCTGTAAGGCACCGACATCAGCGTAGTGACACGGGGTAATTCTCTGTGTCCCCCCGTGTGGTCAGCAGGAGGTGTGGTGTTTTAGGCCCGCTCTGAATCCCTCGCCTAGCAGGACGTCCTCTCCAATGCAGTGTCTGGAGCAGCATGAAAACCAGACCTGGCCTTGCCATGTGCCCGAGGTCAGCTGTCCGCCGCTGCCGGGACAGGCTGCGCCATCTCACCCTCCGTCCGACGGGACCCTGAGGAGCTTGGCGAGTCAGTGTTTGGTTCCAGGAATTGAGCGTCAGCTCCTTGCCTAGATGAATTTACGCGCTGGCCCCCCGCACACCGGGCTGATCTCCGAGACCGGGTTTCGCAGGGCTCTCTCAGTCCTTCTCAGTCACATTAGACGACAGTGAATCTGCATGTCTCCTCTAGCCTAGCCTCCTTCCGGAAGCTTGGGAGTTCATTCTGCAGGTGTCTAACAGGTGCTTTTCCTGCCTACCCATGCCAGCGACAGGCTTTCTATTTAATTCTAAACCAGCAACTTGTGTGTGAGGGGAAGATTTTGACACCCCTGTTCCCACTGGAATCGAGTGGGGTATGCTGTAAAATGTGCAAGCATCACCCCCAATTCTGATGAGAAGTCAGACGGTTTGCACACCCTGGTGTGTCAGCAGACTACATTTGTAATTGATCAAACTCTCCTCTATGCGTCATCATGTTATAGATAATTGGTTACCTTCCATTTACTCAAAACGAAGGAGTGCAGTTTCAAAGCAACTGAGTCAGCCCAAAATACCATGATTGGTAGTTACAGATGTACTGTCGAGAAAAATTTTGACATTGGCATTCCTGAAATACTACCACTATTTCAGCCACTGGACCACACTTATCATTAGGGCACTCAAGGTAGATGAGAAAGGGCAAGTTAGAGACAGGGTCTGGCCTGTAAATTTCTGGAATCTTCCCAAGCAGCTCGAGAAGGCCTGTCACTCTCAGAGGGCCCAGGGCCCACACAGCCGCCCCGGCGCGGGACAGGCAGCCCCTCGCAGCCCCCTCAGGCCTCCTTGGGGGAGGGCTTTGAATTCAGGTCCGTGACCCACTCACCCTGAACTCACCGGGAGTTTCTCACCGGGTCTCTTCAAGACCAACGGATGTGTTGCCAGGGCTCATTCTGCCTCGCAAGAGTGATAGGATAGGAGATGTTTCTTAACATGGAAGGGTGAAGAGAAGGCACCTTCTTTATGGTGAGAGAAATTCTACTGTTCAGAAGCTCTGTGGTGGTAAAAGGGCCTATTTTTTTAAGAGAGGCATGAAAAGATATTTCAGTTCGCTCTTTCCTTCCTCTTCCTCTCCAGTCCGTGCTGCCCACGGCCTGCTCCACTGCTCTGCCTGACACCCCACTCTGTTTGGATTACATTTGCAGTACCTCATTTCACTAGCAAGGAATTAAAGACTTTATTACTTGCTTAGATAAATATAAGCCAAATCCCTAGGGCCTACATTGGGAATGATAACCCATAGAAGCATGGAGACATTAGCGATCATCAAATCTAATGTCCCATTAAATGATTTATTTTACCACAACTGAAAACAGTAACCATCCAGCTATACTGTAAAAACCTCCCTTTGGAAGCATTCTGTGAGACAATCTATCCCAAAGTTCAAAATGAGCTTTTAGTGTAGTTCGATTACTTTAAAATGTTTTACCAACATTCAGCTTTTTCTAACATGGATCATCTAGTAGTTTACGCAAAAGATTTCTATAGGTCAGCAATGCCTACCAACTCTGAAGAACCTTTGTATTGAGATTTGTTTCTTCTGGTAATAACAGAGAGTACCATGCCCAAATTAATTTTAATTGTTACAAACTTTTGGACAATTCATCAACACAGAGTTCTTTCCAGAAAAATGAAAATTACATAGCCAAAACAACTAGTTTCAGGGCTGGAGAGTTAGCGCAGTGGTTCCGGTGCCTGCCTAGAAAGCACAAGGTCCTGAATTTGATCCCTGGCAACCACATACAGTAATACCGGGCATGATAACTCATGCCCACCGGCAATCAGTACCACACACCACAGTGCTGGGCGTGGTGGCTCACACCGGCAATAGCAGCACTTGGAAGGTAGAGGCAGGAGGATTGCTGAGTTCAAGATTTGCCTGGGCTACATAGTGAGCTTAGGGCCAGCCTGAACTACAAAGCGAGACCATGTCAAAGAAGGAAGGAAGGAAGGAAGGAAGGAAGGAAGGAAGGAAGGAAGGAAGGAAGGAAGGAAGGAAGGAAGGAAGGAAGGGAAGGAAGGGAAGGAAGAAAAGAAACCAAGTTTCAGGCTTGCCTTATATTTTGAAAAGTGGTTAAAAACAAAAAAAGCCTATTATGTTCATCCCCATCTCTAGGATTGGAGGAAGACATTAATCTGCACCCTCTTGCATGATGGAAACGTGCAGACTAAGAGGACTCCCTCTCAGCGCTCTCTGCCTCTCATGTACATGCCCTCTCGGCACTGCAGTCGCCCCCTCCCGGGCCCCCCTTCTGTCTCTGTCTCTCCAGAAAAGAAGGTGAGGGAACAGGCTCTTCTACAGAGCATGTAAAGTGAACACGAAGAACAGCGATGAAAATTCTTATTAATGACCTTTGACCCCATTAATTAATAGCTAATGTTTATGCACTTGATTTGCCCCTCTGTCTGCAAGGCCCTGGCCGCTCTGGCATAGTGAACGCTCCGTCAGTGTGACACACAGGGCATCATCATCATCATGCACCGTGGAGGCGCGCGGCGTGCATTATCCGTGCCGGGGACATTCACGGAGCACTCTGGAAGGCGACCCTCCCTGGCAAGGAAGCTCCGCGTGTCCCACTCGCTCCAGATCCTCCGTGACGGGTGACTGGGGCTGTGTCTCACCAGTGAAAGAACAGAAAGGGAGAGAGGAGGGCTAAGAGAACATCCCTTTGGTGTAATTAGTAAAATGAGACCCCAACCCAAATATGCCTCGTCCCCTCCCCTCCCCCTACATAACCTTCTTTGCCACGTTTTCTTTTTTTTTTTTTGAGACAGGGTCTCGCTTTGTAATTCAGGCTGGCCCTGAGCTCATTATGTAGCCCAGGCAAGCCTGGAACTCAGCAATCCTCCTGTCTCTGCCTCCCGAGTGCTGGGATCACAGGCGTGAGCCACCACGCCCGGCACTGTGGTAGGCGGTGTTGATTGTTGGTGGGTTTGCCACGTTTTCTCCTGGGCTGGTCGACATCTAGCATATTCTCTAAAGAGGGCCGCAGCCACAGACAGGGCAAGTGCGTTGGGGAAGCCATTCTTCAGTAAACCTGTGTGTTCTTCTACCCAGCACCTTCCGGGATGGGCGCCTGGCACCCCTCCTTCCTATCCCGGCCCCATGGCGCCCATGCAGCTATTTCAGGTCAGTGTGATAACTTTGCTGTACTCTTCCTTCTGAAGCCTCATATAAATATTGTAGGAAAAAGAGCAAGAAAACCAGATTGGTGATGGGTAATACTTTCTAGGAGCAAATATTTGTACTAGACCACACTCAGAACTCTCTAGCATGTACTTTGAAAACAAGATTGACAAAACAAGCAGTTATAGTTTTCTGAATATTATATTCCAACCTCTCTTCACCCCTTCCCTCGAAAGGATGATCATTTATCCTAAACACCAGGCAAGGGAAATGTCCTAAGTGCTACCAATGAAAATAAAGACTCTCTACTATCTTTTTTTTTTTTTCAGATAATTCCAAGCAGTCATTAATCTTTTTTTTTAATTGAATTCTTTATTGGTACAATTTATATACATCTCAAAATCACATATAACATTGGGAAATTTGTACCAGTATATGCCACAAGTTAATTCTCATTTTTACCCATGTCCCTCCCCCCTCCCCCCTCCTCCCCCCTTATACATGCTCTTTTATTTTCTTTCTGTAT